>JAVTVY010012579.1:0-53585 GCA_036873755.1 Hanleya hanleyi
AAAACCGAAGAAATATCGTTAAACTTACTGAACACTGCTAAAGCCGGAATATCTCGCTAAAGATTTGATAATTAAAAAAAAAAATGAAAGACGCGTTTCTAGGCCTCTATGCCATCCCAATTATGTCCAAATCTCGCCATTCTATGACGTACGGTTTTCGAGAAATTTCGGTTTTTACCAGCGAAACCGGTCCAATTTAATATGCGATAAAGCGATAAATCGAAAAAAGAGCCCAGCAGGTGATTATTCTACTGTGTTAGCCAAATATTCCCCGATAAAATCCTTCACTGACATGGATTACTCTTGTCACGCTCAAAGATATTGTATTGTTTGCTTCTTACTTCGCGCAATGACTTTTCATCGCATAGCTCCATCGCATAGCCCCATCGCATAGCTCCATCGCTCCATCGCTCCATCGCATAGCTCCATCGCTCCATCGCTCCATCGCATAGCCCCATCGCATAGCTCCATCGCTCCATCGCTCCATCGCCTTTTCATCGCATTTTCATCGCGTCTTTCATTTCTGATTTTCCATCGCATAGCCCCATCGCATAGTTCCATCGCTCCATCGCTTCATCGCTCCATCGCATAGCTCCATCGCTTCATCGCTCCATCGCATAGCTCCATCGCATAGCTCCATCGCTTCATCGCTCCATCGCATAGCTCCATCGCATAGCCCCATCGCTCCATCGCTCCATCGCATAGCTCCATCGCATAGCCCCATCGCATAGCTCCATCGCATAGCTCCATCGCTCCATCGCATAGCTCCATCGCGCATCGCATAGCTCCATCGCATAGCCTCATCGCGCATCGCATAGCGCGCCCGATTTTTTATCGCATAGCTCCATCGCTCCATCGCATAGCTCCATCGCTTCATCGCATAGCTCCATCGCGCATCGCATAGCTCCATCGCATAGCCTCATCGCGCATCGCATAGCGCGACTTTTCATCGCATAGCTCCATCGCTCCATCGCATAGCTCCATCGCGCATCGCATAGCTCCATCGTTCCATCGCATAGCTCCATCGCTCCATCGCGTTCAATTAGAAATGAAAGACGCGATGGCCCCTCTCGGCCATCATACTATTGGTATAACCCTCCGAACAAAGATTCATGAGTAAATTCAAAATGACGGCCGTGAGGTGTTACTTAAAAGTTGTTTCGTCGCTTTTCTTCAAAATATTTGACTTCTCATAAAAGTGCCCAAAATTATTGTATTTCACATTAGCTAATTATTTCCTAATTTGTTATGAAGTATTATCAGAGAAAAAGTATCAGTAAAAACATCGCAAAATCTGAACGAAAAATCGACCCGAAAATACATTTTGTTTTTAAATATAACGTCACTGTGATGTCATCTGAGCGGCCATCTTAGATTTTTTTGACACCATGATATGTTCTGGGAAGTTTCAACGCCCTAACCTGAGTTTTCTTCCGGCCACAATCAACTGTTTTTTTCTTTCGATCTCAATGTACATTATTTGTACAACAACAAATTTCACTCTCAGAATAATTCTCTTACAGAATAAGGTGAGGCCGCACAAGCTAATATAATCGTATAATCGCGTATAACTATACTAGTATAGTCGAGATAAAAAAAAACACACGCTATGCTGACCTTAAAATACGAGAGATCCTGAAGGATCTTGGCGCCCACCATTGTCCGATAATTGTAAGCTAATGACAAGAGGATCTTTTTGTCCATTGTTACTAACAAACGATTGATTTGTAATTTTGTTTACAGAATTTCGAATCTAAGCGAAAAAGATCGAAAAAGAGACACTGAAAAATACGAAGATATAATCCAAGTTTCAGGAGTTTCAAGATTTCTAGAAACTCTACTTATGTCGGTTGTTATAATACAAGAGAAATGAGCAAAGTTAGTCTGAAAGTGAATGTACATGTACGGAGGATCCTTCGTCTTCGTTATGTAGTATTTTTTTTTTATTATTTATTTTTTTGCACGTGTCATCATTGGGTACTGGAAGCGAAGACAAATCTGTTTGACACTTTGGCATGAGCTATGAAACATACTTAAGATTTTATAATTAGGAACGAATGCTAATTCTGTTCTGTTTATTGTGCTAGTTTGAGATATCTCTTTTAAGATACCATGCTCGAAAATAGTAAGATGGTACAATACTTAATACTGAAGGGATCCGGTCCGCGCAGTAATGTTGAAACTTCGAAAGTGCTTGAATCCTGATTATCTCCCCAGGATCGAAACATGCAGTAGTCTACAGTTGTCGAGTTGTGACGTTGAGTCACAAGAGTGACGTCCCGTCATGTAGCCGACCCGCCGGCAGGGTGGGAAAGTTCACTCGCAACTGCATGGACTAAAGAAAACTGATTTAAAATTTGAAGAAATGATTTAATTCCGAATTATTTGAACTCCTTGATAGAGAAGGTGAAGGTATGGATATTCTCTATAGTCAATATATAGAATATGCCCCACCGTTTGATCCGCCGACTCTTGTGATGCAACGTCACAACTCGGGAATACCGTATTAAATTGAAGCGTAACTTGGATTTTCAAATTGGACCAAAAAAGGTATCCTGCACAACCAGGCCCCATGTGGGACCTGTGTACCAAATTTAAGAAAGATCCATGAAGTATTTCCTGAGAATTCACGATAACAATGTTTCAAGAGGAAATTCAAGATGGCCGCCTGGTGGCCATATTCGATTTCGGAATCGGACCAGGAAAGGTATCTTGCACAAGTAGACCACAAGGGGAACCTGTGTACCAAATTTGAGAAAGATCCATAAAGTACTTCCTGAGAAATGACGATAACAGTTTCATGGGGAAATCTAAGATGGCTGCCTGGTGGCCATATTGGATTTTCGAATTGGCCCAGAAAAGGTATCTTGCACAACTAGACCCCAAGGGGAACCTGTGTACCAAATTTGAGAAAGATCCATGAAGTAGTTCCTGAGAAATCGCGATAACAAGGTTTCATGAGAAAATCAAAGATGGCTGCCTTGTGGCCATATTGGATTTTCGATTCGCACCGAAAAAGGTATCTTGCACAACTAGACCCTAAGGGGAACCTGTGCACCAAATTTGAGAAAGATCCATGAAGTACTTCCTGAGAAATGACGATAACAAAGTTTCATAGGGAAATCCAAGATGGCTGCCTGGTGGCCATATTGGATTTTTCAATTGGACCAGAACAGGTATCTTGCACAACTAGACCCCAAGGGGAACTTGTGTACCAAATTTGAGAAAGATCTATGCAGTACTTCCTAAGAAATGACGATAACAATGTTTCATGGGGAAATCCAAGATGGCTGCCTGGTGGCCATATTGGATTTTCGAATCGGACCAGAAAAGGTATCTTGCACAACTAGACCCCAAGGGGAACCTGTGTACCAAATTTGAGAAAGATCCATGAAGTAGATCCTGAGAAATCGCGATAACAAGGTTTCATGGGGAAATCCAAGATGGCTGCCTGGTGGCCATATTGGATTTTCGAATCGGACCAAAGAAGGTATCTTGCACAACTAGACCCCAAGGGGAACCCGTGTACCAAATTTGAGAAAGATCCATAAAGTAGTTCCTGAGAAATCGCGATAACAAGAATTGTTTACGGACGGACGACGGACCACGGACGAAAAGCGATTTGAACAGCCCACCATCTGGTGATGGTGGGCTAAAAAACGAGCGGAGAATTCGTAAAAAGACACTGGAAATAGGTGTTGCGGCATTTTGTTTTGCAAGCTGGAAACGCGTGATTTCAGAGTAATCCGAGGGTGTTGAATCCGTATCAGCTTGATAAGCTCCCTTTCCCCATCCCACAGCTCTGGATTCCTGAGGTGTAGGGTACAGGTAAATACAGGTAAATATCAGACTAATTTTACATACTGAAACAATAAACTTGATAATTAACCCTAACGGCCAAGTAACCTGGTCATTTGGTTTTGATTTACAAGAGAATGTGCTAATATTGGCCGATTTGGTGACGTCGCAGTGATGTAATCTTCTCTGAATGTAGTTTTAGACCAATTGTGACAATTTTTTCTTTGTAATTAATTTTCTCCGTTATTTATGACGGAAACCAATACATATGATAGATAATCATTCTTTTATGACATTAAAACGCAACATCCAGAGGGCCCCATGACCGCGATTTAGATATTTGGAATTTACCAATGGTCCACTGCATGTATAAATGATTACGTCAATGAACCCGAAAGGATTAAGTTAGGAAGTGCCAGTTCATAAATTGTCTTTGTTGCTGAGGTAGGGCGGACAATTTTGTAATGCCCAATAGGTGTCAAACATATTTAGCGGAATGGGACGATTTATCCCACCTCCGCTCACCCCCTCCTCCCACCCCACTCCGTATACGGTGCAAAAAAGCTGAGGCATGGTACTATCAACAGAATTCATTTGTTGGTTGTGCATACTATCATTGCCTTATTGGGCCACTGTACATACTGAGGCCAGATATAATTCCCACGTGGCAGACAACCTGAGTATGCGATTTATGTACATGTATAATCGCGAGAAAAAAGGACAACCACTTCTATCGTCGGACAACGTATCCTTGGATATAATTACCCATGGATAACCTACACTAGTATCAGCTGTACCTGGACAACTCATTACAGAACATGCTGCCCATGGACAACTTGTCCCGGTAATGGTTGTCAGAAAGACAACCACTAACCAAGACAACGTTCACCTTCACATCGATGTGGAGGTTAAGAATGTCCGGAGGCTAAGAGTGTCCGACTCCCATCTTCTAACCCAGCTAGGACACTTTTCTCCACATTGGGGATAAGTGTCCGACCTTGGTTGCAATAGAAAAGGATATGAAAAGGGACACTAATCACCAGGACATTCTTATTCATCTCACCGGAACATATACGGACTAATTCAAACAGTCGCGTTTGAACTTCCGGTATAGCGTACCAATTTTGATAGTTTCCAATCGGCAAATAGACTATGAAAAACAGTGCTTAAAGTCCTGTACAGTGTATGATGATCTTATATCCTGTGATTTCCAGTGATATGTGAGCAAGAATGCTAAAGCGTGACAAACGTATAGAGCAGGATGATGACCCATTTCCACCATCACGCCACGAACCAATTGTTCAGAGTTGCCTCCCTCTGGTAACAATGACGTTCGCTACTAGGTGTCGCTTCTGTGGCGTCAGTGACGTCAGACGTCGGTGGCAACGTGGCTGAAACAGAAACTCGAAAACAATACACTATTCAGGGCAACAGGCAGCTCTGCTCAGAGAACAAACTTGTAAGTATCACTAACCCATACTAAATATTATTCTCTGTATCATGTTGACAAAGCTGTGGATAGGTGTGGATTGGCTGAGCAGCAATTCTGTACAGTGTTTCTTTGTCACCCTTATTGGCTTCGATGATCTTCTGTTTCATCAAGTGCATGGTACCAGTATACCTTGAACAAGGAACAACACGGATTGTATGGTCGTTTTCAGATATTTCAAGCAGATGAATGAGTTATATTAATGAATTCACTGGAGAAAGATGTACCGGTAATGTTAATGATGGGCTAGCTTATTTTAGCAAAACAGACATATGTGTTATTGCCAAGTTTCTATGACTTATGTTAGGGTGTCCTCAGGTTTTGACGTTTTGCGACTTATTGTCCCTTCAGGTATGCTCACGTGACCAGCCCACATGAATAGAATGGAATAGAATAGATTTATTTTGGTAATCACAGCCCTCAAGAAAGACATGTGAATCAAAACATGATGAACATGCTGTATGTGATGTGGCCATGTTTGTGACGTTTTTTCTCCTCGTTACGAAAACGAAGGGAATATCAATCTCAAGAAGTTAATTAGGCCTATATGATAACCGTTTTATTCGTTAATCAGCCAAATATAGAAAAATTTATATTATATAATTAGCTGTTACAACTAGATGATAATGATACCATTCGAGTACTTTGGTACAGTAAGCTATGTACCGTCGTTTTCCTAAATTATCCATACCCTAGCTGAATTGCGCCGTATTGTGACGTATCTTCATGAATTGCAACGTTCCTAATCTGACGTCCCTTGTATGGCGTTAAACGGACTATTGTTTACGCTACGTCATAATCTGGAGTCTGCTACCGGAATTATGTAGCTATATCCTTATTATACAGCTATGTCCTTTGATCCAATCAAATCAGTTCAATCGGAAATCTGGAGAAGCTAACAAATCATGGACTTCAGCTCAAAGCTGAGGTATCAAGGTTAGTTGATGGAGATAGAGAATTCAAGTAGGTTTAGTTTAACACGTCACATACCCTTTTGAAATGTTATTGTTTTTATAAACTTTATCAACTTTTTCTAGACAATGTTGAAGTGGAAATATCAAAAGAAGGATGTGGACAGGTCCACTGACAGTAAGTACAATCTTTGTTTACGATATGATTATATGAAAATTATGATTGTTGATAGTACGGGCTGAATATCCCAACCGTCACCTGCACAGGTATAGTCTTGTTGATTCGCTAGATGGTTATAATAGCATGAGAAGGTTAAGATGCTCGGCCAGCTGATGTTGTGAATTGTAAGATATCTACTCTACCAGAGCCACCCGTACTAAATTAGAGATGTTTGCATTAACAAATAGTTTCTACTTGGAATAAGCAGTCAATACTAAATTCCAATAATGTTGGGAAAACAATTTTCAGGGACTCTAATATTCCTTTTTGCAGATGGAGTAGTTTGAAGTTTCTCCTGTCAATTTAGGGCTGCTAACACCACACACCAAAATTGAGTAAAAAAATGTCAAGCGCGGCAAAATATTATTTTCCTTCTTGAGTTTGTATTTTGAAAAACAAAAATGAAAATCGAAGGCAAATGTGTTCTATTTTGTTAAAATAAAAGTTGAAATCTAATTTTGTGCTTGTTAAAGTCATCATGGCTTCATTCTAATTACCATATCTGCTAATATCACTTCAGTTTGCGCAGCAAAATATCGAGAAATCATCATGTGGAATGGTTTGCATTTCAGAGCACGTGGACACTCTTATCATGAAGAAGAAATCCCGGTTCTCCAAGGTATATTGTTTATATAAACGCTATATCTTTTTATACTTTTCTCACGATTATTGCTGGCTCTTCTATTTCAAGTACCCTTGATTTTGAATTACGAGTCAAAATATTCAATGGAGTCACATCTCTATTTGTTGCCTGAAAACTGAGGTATTCTTTTCCCCTATATATAAAGTTTCCTCTATGAAAATCTCTTAAAAGTGGCAATAATCGAATTACTCTCGGAGGTATACCCATAACAATAAATTTTATTTTATACTTATATTATATCCTCAGTAAGTTAAAATCCTCTGTGGAATTCTACAATATTCTTAATATAGATATGTAGTCATCCACATGTATGCCTGATATAATGATTTCCCTGATGGGATAAATACAAATGGGTGTGGATAATTACCCTTTGTGTATTGCTTGGACGTTGAGCAGAGAGCGGGGAGGTCTGACCGGGATTGCTGTACCATATCAACGAAAGATAAATTAGGAGCTTAATCTGTTTTACTTGATAACTCCAGGGACACTGCAAGATAAAATATTTCGTTTTTGTCCTAGGATACCCTGACATTTTGGAGTGACACGAGAATCGGTGCCTCGAAGGCATATATTTAATTCCCGAATCTCCATTGCTAAACTTGAAGTCGCTCCAATAACCAAATACCATATTTGGTTACATCTTTGTGTTATTTGTCCGAAAACGTGCCTTATTTCAGTATTTATGTTTATTTATTTTCAGGCCAAAAAGACCCATGCCGAGGAAGTTGGCCTCGTAGAGAATCTTGTAGCCTGTACTCCAGAAGGATTGCAGAGCACAAAAAAGGTACGCGATACAAGAATGTTAAAACACAGAATGCAGATATTGTAACCAAAGGTCGTTCCCTTTTTGTCATTTAGAAAGTGATCGTATAACAGTATTTTCGTTATTTTGGGATTACACTATCATAGTTTAGCACGGATTCTTGTGCAGAAAAATCTCGAATCCCGAGTGGGAAAGCGAACATACAGTACCCCTCTGCTTCCATAGCTGAATACATGGGAAGATATATTTTTTTCCAATGTAATAATAATGATATTTTCATTTCCTTCACATATTATTAATAGCAAGCATTTCAACTTTGGGGCGAATGACTTTATAGATGGAATATACTTTTTTTCCATTAGTCCTTGTTTAATTTGTAATATTCCAATGCCCTTACTGAAAACATTCTCGAAGGAGGAATAATCAAGGATTTTTATTTCATATCAACAGAAAAGCGAATCTGACAGACCAGAAGTGAATGATACTGATGAAGCTATCAGTAAGTATTCAAGAAAATCGATCATCGGGGTCCATAATTATCATATGTGCAGATCTATTATCATGCATGAGCAAACTAACAATAATGACGGTCACAAGGGATCCATTTTGTCTTGTAGTCCTTTGCCTTGAGTGGAGATTTATATAAACAACCGTGCATCACGGGATATCTTCAAGGTTTAAAGCACCTGATTGGTTAGTTCAAATTTTCAAAAGAAAATCTGCCATTTTCATTGGCTCGTAGACGAAATTGGAAGAAAATCCAGCCTATCATATAGAGTTCACTGTCTTGAACCCAACTGAATGAATGAACCATTCTCTGTCATCATGATCATACTCGAGTTATTGAAAGAAAAGTGTCGATAAATTAATTGACTGAAGATAATGTTAAGGGGTTGTTCAGAAACAAATGGTCAGTCTCCAATCGCCAATATTATAATAGTGTACACATAAACAACCCGGACTGACATGAGCAATGTTGATTTGCTAACAGTTGGAATGCTGTTACTTTGCAGATAATCTAGCCAGGCAGCTCGTAAAGCAAGCGATCGTGGCCGCACAACTTCAGATTGCCCGCGAGGATGAAGAGGCAAAACACCAGGTAAAGCAGGACTGTCATGCAGGATTGCTATCGTTACCATATTTCATAAATTATAGGAAATTAATCCCCAAAAGTGATATTTCAGTAAGCACTAATTCGATGAAAACGTGAAAAAATCAATACCCGGTACCTAGTACTATAGATATGTCATTATTTGTTAATCTATTTCTATTTTCTTCGTCGTGTGACATCATCAAAGCTCATTTACGTACCAAACTTGGACAGTAGTAGGAATATTTGAAAAGGAATATTTGAAAAAAAAAAAAAAACCCCTCAGAATGAACAAACTTATCACATATTTATCTTTATTATCTTACTTATCACAAAAAAAATTTATTTTTCTATTGGGAATTTCATTTAGCCAGGACTTTTAACGAGAGAGTAAATTATTCTAAATGAGTTCAACTCGTTATATTAAATAAATATCCCATCATGTTATTTTAATATGTCATAGCCAATATTTGAAAATCATGTTTTGCAGACTGGGAAGGAAACCACCCCGAACGAGGATTATACATACCTTAGCGATAATGGTATGTAAATAGATAAGAAATATGAAAGCATATCCCCTGTATGGAATTTGTCCGATGTATTCGCCAAATAAATCACACAGTAACAAGACTTTGCACAACATCTACATTGAAAAGGTGCCGCATTTTCGTTATCAAATTGAATAAAATCAGTTCAAAAAATGAACGAAAATCACTAAGGGCTCCCATGTTATTCTGAGGATCGAATGGCGTTGTCAGTGTACAGACTTGCAGCCTGATGTCGAAATATAACATGCAAATTACGTATACATTGGTTTTGCGATTGTTGAGAATTACTGGAATGGTATTTCGAATAAAGTTAATCAAGCTGAGTTTTGGAAGCCATTAGACTGGAGAAATGTTTGTGATCACTTGTTGCAATATCAGCAATCCTTTTCTTCGTTCGTTTCAGAGGAGCTGGGTACTTTCATCGGGGGAATGCTGGACACTTTGAGAGAAAAGCCCGATGCGCTTCCATGTGTTATTCCAGCCGATCTACTGGCTGCCAATAGGGGTTATCGCCCGAAGAAGGGCTTAATTTATCAGGTAAGCTATACCACCGATGTCGTTCATTCACGCTTGTACGCTGGGGGAAAATACACAGGATTTTTGTGGGAATTCAAGACTGTCAATGGCAGAGCGATTTCCCCAACTTGATCGACGGCGAACTTCCTGGTAGTAACCGACAAGAAATTATATTATTCTAGCTTGAGTTGTCAGCAACAGGCATTTCTCATTACTTTTATTGGGTGATGACACGATTCTTTTGTGTGAATAAAAAACAACAACATTTTCCTGTTTTACAGCTAAGAAAACTGCTGTGTTTATCTCCTGCCAAGAGCAACACAGAAGCTGAAGGACAAAACATTGCAAAGGTACAATCGAAGAGTCAGATAATTGCTGTTATCATATTTCTCATTCGCTATAACACCACCATTAATATACTTGGTTCGAATATTCTGTATACATTATTCAATCAAAATAACCGATTCATCAAATAGAAGTTACCGTTCATAATTTCACTTGTTTTTTTTCAAATGTCAGCAGTTAGGTAACATACTTTCATTTTTGTATCGGTTTGTTTGCAGACATGTTCTTCTCAAAGGATATCAGATTCTAACTCTGCAATAGGTGAGTTGATAATAATTATTAGCTCCGATTAAAGTATTTTTGTCTATTCGATACATACCAACTGGAAGTCCCTTCATAACAAAGCTCTAAAGCTGGGTCGAGTTACTGAACAATGAGCTGTAGAAACTGTACAGATGTTGCAATCCCACTATATGTTCCGACATTTACTGGGAGCCTAGTCCCTGTATATATCGCAGACGACATTTGTCGAGAAGATACTTCAAGCAAACGACTTTTAAAGGGGAATATCCCATTTCAAGAAACAATGCCCCAGTAAATGTAACAATTACATTACTCGGAGCATGCCCTTGGTGATTGTCGTATTGCGACATTTAGGCCTACTGGAATTGCGACCTTTATAGTTTCCACAGCGGTACTGGCCATGGCCGTTTGCTCTCCTCTGCCAGGGACGACTCGGCGATCTAGACAGTTCTGTCTCGAAAGTGTTAGCTTCTACCGGAGTGTTCTTCAAAAAATATACCTACATATAGTTTGACCTCTCTAACAATCTAACAATGGTTGCTTTGCTATCGGACTGGTTACCAACCTTCGGATTTTATCAGCCCTCGACCTGTAATTGGTCCCGCTGTGGTGGTATTTGCAAGTTGACATGATATTATAGGACCACAATGAAAGCGACCTGGGACATATTTATTTCGTGTGGCCAAGTGAGAGCCGCCGTTACCAAACTAAAAGACTGTTTGTTGACTTACTCCATAGTGAAAAGGCACATTATGGAGCCATTTCCTTATCCTAATATCTGGTTTTCTATTCTTCTGATAAATAAAGTATCTGCATAGTTCTTGCATGACAAACATGCCTAATAATAATCAACTGCTCTATTTAACAGCTTCAGAAACCAAGGCAACACCGAAAAAAGCCTTCAGCGTCAGGAGGTTGATCGGACGGTTCTTCGACTGTCGGCGCTGTTCCAGATCATCAACTAGCTTGGCGGCCGGCGCTGTTGTAGACCATTAACTGGATCGGTTGCAGGCACTGTCCCATACCATGAACTGTTTCGGTTACGCAAAAAGCCTGTCCAGCTCTATAATGCTTATTATCACGGAAATTCTTATAATTAATATAACCGATTAATTTATCTCGTCAAAGATAGAATTACTCATTCCAACTACAATAGGTTTTAGGCCTAACATACATCTGTGCCAGGTTAATTTACTTATTATGTATACTGTGTACCTTTCGTGTTACAATGGTTAGAATATCACATTTTGAAGTACCGTACTATCTGACGAGGTCGTACTATCAAGCTGTATGAGCAACTAATCAAAGAACCTCAGGTATGATGAACATCTGTGTGGATGTGATGGTGATCTTATTATGACAACACAATGTATGGACTGAGTAATACCCGAGAAGGCCCTGTACAATTAAGGTGCAGGTAGATTGGAGAAATCTGGATTTTGCTGGACCAGGGTCATTTTGTTATATCCGCAGTTGCAGTTCAGTGCCCTTTTATTCGAAGGGATGGTAGTCCAGTTGTTTCGCCTATATATGTATGTACCTCTACAATAGCACTGCAATTTGTCGAGTGTTCCTGTTGGATCGGGTGTGTCATTCCTTACCCTGTCAATAGCTTTACTTTAGCATTTGTCGACATTTTAGAGAACAATGTTCTGTTTACCGTCCGTAGTCAACAATCTCCGTCGTCACAGCTGATAGCTGGAGATTAAATGACACGCCTAGCTCACAATGAGCTGATTATCACGTTATAATTACAATAACTTACATGCTCCATCACAGGTTAAAGTCTGGGACTACTTTCATTACTCCCGGTTATACTGATTGGACCACAGGGTTAAGTAGCACTGTTTTGTCAGAGATTTTTTTGAAAATTTAAAATTTAATTTTAATTTTTTTAAATCTTAAAATTTTAATTTTTTTTGAACACCTTAGAAACACTAAATTATTATATAGCTTACTATAATACTCATACATGGTCATATTTTAAAGAGCGAGCCCGTTTTTGCCAAGCATGGAAAATTACACTATATAGTATATACCCTATACAATAGACCAGGTGAACAACATGGCCTCGAAAATGACGCTGAGAGAAAACACCACCTTCTTTTAAATCGGTCTAGCGATCGAACCAGCGCACGAAATGTGCCAAAGTTGTATGCGATTGAACGAGGACAAGTTATAGTTTATGTCGACGTGTCATTATCCCAACAACTGTTACTAATTATCACTGTCCACCCAGATGAAGTCCGATGTTACGCTGAATTTTCTTTAGTCGGACAAGATCGTGGCCAGAAATTGTCGGTGTAAACCGCAATGGACAGGCAGTTTTGGCCAGTCATCTCTTCAATCACCGCATAAATTGATCTGCTTTTTCAAGCAGGGTGTCAATACATAACGTACCTGTGTTGACATTACTCCATGGCATCGCCCTATGGTAAATCCATGCGTGTTTTCTTGTATTCAATCCATTTTAACTTCAAATTCGGCTTCCTTTTGAATTTTCTTCTGGCCGAGTCCGCGATAAGAGCTCGACGCTGATTGGTCGGAATATCGAAAAGGCTATATTTAGAGATATTCCGACCAATCAGCGTCGAGCTTTTATCGCCGACTCGGCCTGAAGAAAATTCAAAAGGAAGCCGGGTTTGAAGTTAAAATGGATTGAATACAAGAAAACACGCATGGATTTACCATAGGGCGATGTCATGGAGTAATGTCAGCACAGGTACGTTATGTATTGACACCCGGCTTGAAAAAGCAGACCAATTTATGCGGTGATTGAAGAGATGACTGACCAAAACTGCCTGTCCAGTGAGGTTTACAGTGACAACTTCTGGCCACGATCTTGTCCGACTAAAGAAACTTCAGCGTAACATCGGACTTCATCTGGGTGTACAGTGATAATTAGTAACAGTTGTTGGGATAATGACACATCGACATAAACTACAACTTGTCCTTGTTCAATCGCATACAACTTTGGCACATTTCGTGCTCTGGTTCGATCGCTAGACCGATTTAAAAGAAGGTGATGTTTTCTCTCAGCGTCATTTTCGAGGCCATGTTGTTCACCTGGTCTATTGTATAGGGTATATACTATATAGTGTAATTTTCCATGCTTGGCAAACACGGGCTCGCGCTATAAAATATGACCATGTATCAGTATTATAGTAAGCTATATAATAATTTAGTGTTTCCAAGATGTTCAAAAAAAATCAAAATTTTGAAATTTAAAAAAATAAAATTTTGAAATTAAATTGAAATTTTCAAAAACATCTCTGACAAAACAGTGCTACTTAACCCTGTGGCCCAATCAGTATAACCTGGAGTAATGAAAGTAGTCCCAGACTTTACCCCGTGATGAAGCATGTAAGTTATTGTGATTATAACGTGATAATCAGCTCATTGTGAGCTAGGCGTGTCATTTAATCTCCAGCTATCAGCTGTGGTGACGGAGATTTTTGACTACGGACGGTAAACAGAACATTGTTCTCCAAAATGTCGACAAATGCTAAGTAAAGCTATTGACAGGGTAAGGAATGACACACTCGATCCAACAGGAACACTCGACAAATTGCAGTGCTATTGTAGAGGTACAAACATATATAGGCGAAACAACTGGACTACCATCCCTTCGAATAAAAGGGCACTGAACTGCAACTGCGGATATAACAAAATGACCCTGGTCCAGCAAAATCCAGATTTCTCCAATCTACCTCCATCTTAATTGTACAGGGCCTTCTCGGGTATTACTCAGTCCATACATTGTGTTATCATAATAATCTCACCTTCACACAAATCTTCATCATACCTGCGATTCTTTGATTAGTTGTTTCTACAGTGATAGTACGACTTTCAAGGTAAGTACTTCAGCTCAAATACTTTGCTATTCTAACCATTGTACTGTCAAATCCAGACAGATGCTCTTCCTACTCGAGATTTTATGATTAGTTATTCTATAGTTTAAAAGGGAACCTCTTCCCTGATTACCATACACTCCATGTATAGCATCCGTAATATATTGAATTTCTCACATGTGTTCTTCTTCTCTATCAACCTCATATTTGTTGTTTCACAGTATTACAATCTGTTGCCACTAATAAGGATATATTTAGCAAAACGAGAAACCACATGAAAAGTCGCAATCCAGAAATTCATGATCATGTATTAAAAATATTGGGCTATCATGTATTTTCAATTAAATTATTTTTCTTCAGATATATCTATTTATTCAAACTTAATACTTAATAGGCATTTTTCCTCACATTTGTATGAGGCAGTTTTGTCAAACTTTTCGCATGTGATTCATCCCTATACACTAAGCAGATTTTTTGCAGAATAAAATGTACTTGATTATCAAAACATGTTCTTGATTCTGATGTTTACATTCCAGCTACCACAATCGTTGCGAGAACTATTGTGTAGGGTTACTAAAACACCATGAAAACGTTTTAGAAATGTTTTGTGATGTTTTGGAAACGTTATTATGGCGTTAAGCAAAAATGTTTATAAACTGGTGAGTTATGTAAGACGTGAAATCATTGGCGACGTCTGGCGACTAAAAAACAACCATCAGACTCCACTGGAAAGCGTTCCTGGACACCTCACGTTCAGACTAGAATATGGAGGATTCTAAGACGTAGCCTTGGTATGTCAGCCGCACTTTGATTGCGTTTGTTCTTGTGGGGACTATGAAGTAACCTCGTTTTCCACTATGAAGTAACCCCATCGGCTCAAGGTCAATCAGATCAAATAAGTAACGCATCTGATGTTAATGGGCGAGCCTCGAGGACGTCTGATGGAGTAATTGCCTCAAAATGGGAAAACATGCATGGTACACGTTTTGATGTTATGGGGAAAACATTCCCCCAAAACGTTTTAATAATGTTTCATAACTCTACACTTTCATGTTTTGAAACATTTTAATATCTGTTTGAGAGATTAAAGTGAGGATCAAAATATAACCCTCATGAAAACGAAGAAAGTAACACGTTTTGCGGAATGTGACTGACAGAGAGATCAGATGAGCTGTTGACTCATTCCATTCTGATGACCCAATGATCCCGTTATTTTCGGTGATCACATCATTTTCGGTGATGACGTCGCCTGCAAACTTTACATTTCATACGCTTGACTTTCTTTACATTACTACTACTACATAAGTATACCATGCAGTTGGGCGCAACTTTTGGCAAACCTATATCTGTTCTCGTCATTATACGGCTATATATAGATATTGACAAAAGATAAGCATGTTTCAAAATCCTTCTAATTGCCCAAAAGATATATGGAAGATATCGTCTATTTGGATAATACATATATAAGCACCACTGTAAAGGATATAAAGCTCACTTTACCGCGGGAACAGCATATTTGAACATTTTATGTATATAGCCTACACGTACGTTTATAAAAAACGAAAAGGGTTCCTCTTTATGACACTACGAAAAGACAGACGGTTGAAGTTTCAACATAGTTAACTAGCCGGTACCCATCTCTGGGTAGGAATTTCCCAGAAGGACCTGTATATGTCGTGTACATAATTTGCCTTGGGTTGCGATGAAGATCTAACGAAATATAACATGTCGGGCGTAAATGTTATTTCATGTAGGCTAAATCTGATAATCGCTCGAAATGGGTCGATATTCTGAATGTATAATCTTGTTGAATTTTCTCAACATCAGAAGTTGAGATAAAGTAGGACAATACGTGGAAATGTTGTGTAGCCCAATACTGGACTCGGCAAAACTCGAACTCCGCCAATCAAACTATCCACTCGGCCACTTCCGGTACAGCTTCTCGCTTGGCTTATACACAGGAGCTTCATTTAGAATGTTTGAATTGGTGGAAATAGAGAATTTGTGATGACTAAATATGGGGGAAAATGATTGAAAGAGGAATGGTTGCTTTCGTTTTAAATATTCCAGGACGAGTTACGTCCCCTAGTCGTGACGTCGAGTTGGCTATCGGTTGGTAAAGATGGCTCTCTGCGTCAGCAAAGGGATCCAATTGACGAAATCAGCTCTGTTTCACAAATAAGGCTACCACTCGACCAGTAGGGTTCTCTGTTCCACCAGCATAGTTTACTCTGCCTATACTGCTGTCTGCTCCACCAACATGAGATCCACTCGGTCTTTTCCAACAAAAATGCTTGCCATTACATTTCACTGCTCCACTAACGGGGTCCATTGGTCAATACGGTTCTCTGCTCCATGAACAAGTGGTGCTCCACGAGCAGGGGGATCCAATTGGCTTATGTAGCTACTACATCGACAAGGCTTACTACGCGACCAATACCATGCTCTGCATAAGCAACATGGCTTACTACTTGACCAATACGTTTCTCTGTTCCACCATCAGGTGATCAACTTGGTTTGCTCTACCAGCAAGGTTTTCTGATTCAACACCAAGGCTTACCACTCGTCCGCTCTGCTCTGCCAATTGATAAATTTATTTGCTGCGCCAACAAGGCTCATCATTCGATCATTATATTGTGTGTCCGATCACGTGGATCAATTACAGTTGAATGCTCAGATAAACTGTTTTGGGGCGTACTTCTTCACAGAAGACAGATACAGCTCAGCTGGAACACTTACGATAGAAAAATGGAACATTTGTTGAGACAGTTTATTGTCCTTTTTATTGAACAAATATAATTTGTACATCAACATCAATATTTCTTTCACCACAACCCGCCCCTTCAGACGCTAAACTCTTCCGATACTCCGGGTCTTTGCACATACAGTAGGACACAATCGTACTAATGCAACAACATACAATGCAATATGGGAACATGTCTGCGTCATTTCACAAATTACCTCATAGACCCCTTCATAATGTGTGTGATACTATCAGATACTGAAGAATGAATTGGTATGCTTAGACTACTAAAACAGAGGGGTACTTTCTTGATGTTCCATTCGGCCCACATTCTGCTTGAACTATAGGCTCGGAGCTGAACAATTGCCTCATATGGACACCGGCTCATTGTCATCTACAAACTCAGGGTTCTTATATCTTCTAGCATATACAAACGTTCAGGTAATGCCTTTAATACTAATTCCACCGTGCTTCCCTGCCCAGAAGAATTATTGAAAGCATTGTCTTTCACAATATTCCAGTCCAACGAGGTGGAAAGTGATCAAACTTCAGGGATATCTCACGCTGATGGCAAACAAGAAAGCTATTGAGGTCGACAAGTAAAAGGTCAAGATCAAGGTCATTGGGGATGAAAAAAATCAGAAAACCATTGAAAGCCAAATTTTTGTGAGTGGATGCATCAGTGTGAACCGAAGTCTCGGGTACCGAGATTGAGGCCAACGGTCAAGGTCACTGACCAACCAGCAACTCGCAGTCACAAGTACATGTAAGCCTCATAGCCTTATAAGCCTTATTTTGATGACGTACTCCATAGTGCCAATTAGGCTCGTTTTTGTTTTGTTGCGGACTGGAAGTACCATAAACGACGTTGAAAAGTCGTTTCTTATACTAACTTCCACTGGCTGCTTGAATCAAATGTTCCAATTACCTTCCTGCATAGCAAATATAGTCCCTTTGTCACTTCAACGATTGCACACAGACGGCGGCACCAATCGAGCTTCAGCGGGCATATATACTAGACTTTTGTGGAAAAGAACTGAGCAAATATGCTGATTATACGAAAAACGATGGAAACTATAAAATACATCTATAATAGGCCAATACCACAGGCTGCTAAGAGTCGAGAGTATGTGCCACCATATATAAACAATATGTATTAATATAGAATATATACACCAACATAAACAATATATTATATTTACATACAGTAATATGGCAGCATTTATTCTTGATTTGAAGCAGCCTGTGGCCTATACTGAACCTATTATTTGTTCACGTTTTTGCGCTTAATATTTAATATTTCTTTCCGAATAACTAGCTCATTTGCTAATAACCCCCGCTGTTTTTCCCATAAGAGACCAGGTTATAAATATACCATATATATACATATATCAACACACAGTGAAAACAATGAGTTGAACATGGTGATATGTGAGCCAGTATTTAGAAAGAAACTCTTTTGTTCATATTCAAACAAGAGTTAAAAGTATCTTTTTAAATTATAGGTACAACGTTATGGAAAATATAGAATATTCTCCCAAAGCTAAAGACACGAGAAGAGTAAAGTCAGATTTTCTTTTTTTTGGACTCGTTGTTTTTAATAGAGTACATGGAATATCCCAGCCCCGCTAAACATGTCGTAGGCACCAAAGCATCAACGTAACGGTTCAAGCAGAGGAGGGACTGTATGGAGCCAACCATAACAAACATCAGTCCTCCACAACAGACTTTCTTGACCGGGCGGGGCCCAAACAGAAACCCCACCCCCAGTAACAGCTCCACAACCCCCACGGACAACTGGTAAATCTTGGCGTCTGGTTGAACACCCAGCGGAACCAGAGGGAAAACTTTAGCAAATTCGACAAACTCTTTCCCCTGCAAAAGCAAAAATTGAAACATTCATCTAAGTAACTCTAAAAATGTGGAGTAAATTTACGTGGCTTTGTTAATATGCAGATAGTTTCCGAATGTGGAGTTAGAGGTATTTCAACCCTGTCTGGCGGGGACGGGGAGGTGGGGTGTGCGTGTGTCTTGTGTGGGGGTAGGAGTAGGGGGTTTGGTTTAATGTCAAATTTTCACATATGCACCAGCTGGACTCGAACCTGTGCGGGTTCGGGGGGGAGTTGGGAGAAAAATGCTTCATATTGCAGAATGGATTAAATGAAACTTCCCGACTCCGTATCTGTTTACACGTGCAAATGGTGCACGAGTAGATCTATAATAGATTCAATATACGGTCCTTATTCAGACAGTCGCTTTCTTGATGATTCTCGTGCAGTCGTTTTCTCGCTTCAAAGTACATTCATCTCAGTCAGTTAGTCTAAAATAATGATTCTTGATCACATTTTTGAGAAAAAAAAAATGAATAAAGACGTTGGCCGAAAGCACATGCCGAGGGTATGATGGTACTGTGTCACCCCCGGGTCACAGTGCCTCAACCGTTACCTCCTAAACTAAGCTTAGCCCGACCCCATGCCATCATATTCAGAGAGCTTACATCATCCTACTCTTATGAGACTCATCCGATACCCCTGTGAGCATGTCCCCACACACGGGCCATCAAGCCCCACCCTCTATCTCCTAAACGAAGCTTCGCCCTACCCGATGCCCTCATATGTTCTGGGAGCTTACATCATGCTACACTTATTGAACCCATCCACTACCCTCGGGGAGCATGTCCCCATCCTCTATGTCCTAAATTAAGCCTCGCCCGGTTCCATATCGTCATAAAGTAATGGAACTTTCATTCTGCTACACTTATTAAATCCATCCACTACCCTCGGGGAGGATGTCTCCATCCCAGGGGCACCGAGCTCCATCCTCTGTCTCCTAAACTAAGCTTCCTCCGACCTCATACCCTAATATGTTCTGGGAGCTTACATCATGCTTCACTTATCCATTAATGCATTGCCTGACGCCATACACTCATATTTCAATTTCTAATTATATATCATATAATCTATGATTAGGTATGAGATGCAGTACACATATGCTGAATCACCTACAATATATTCCGTTATAGTAATTAATAATAGTTCGATGATATTATTTTATTTCAGAACACTATGAAATGACCAACGGGGAAATCGCCGCAGTACCGAACCCCTGTTAGTTTTGAATTTCGTGTCGCCTGAAATGGAGGACACCATTTGCCTCAATTTTGCTAACAAATCATCTTATTTCACATCATATGATTTACCCTAAGCTTTTGCACGAAACATATTTGTGTCTACACATTTAACTTACTATATTAAATTAAAACTGAGTTTTAATCTGTTTGTAGTGTCAGTGTCTTCACCTGTGCACATTATTATGTAGGATTACATGTGTATGATTGGAAACAGGAAGGAAGGGAAGGAAATTTGGCTTAATGTCACACTCAAGTTTGTTTCACTCATATGGTGACAGTCAGTTTGGTTGGTGGAAACATTTGGCATTATATTCTTTTATTTGCATACAAATGTGAGAGTTTACTACAATGCTGGTGTCCCATTTCATACTGTAAAGGATACCTCTACTCCAACTATTACATTGCTAATAGCTTTGTCAACAAGAGCCCACGGGGCTTCAATACACGCCCGTATATCTGGAATTACACCGGTCCAAATTGCAAGGTTGTTTATTAGCCTTGATTCCAATTGGTAGCTAGCAATCCAGCAGTCCATGATTTTGTGCTTCTGAGAATGTAGCATATATCACATTTTATATTGAATGATAACTTAAAATGGGCTTAACTCTTGGTAACTAGCTACCCTCAAAACAAGAGCCGAGAGTTCACATATCAAATACTGAAATCAACAATAGTCAAACACAAGAAAAAATAGTAGTTTTCCTACAAATGGATTCCTTACGGGCAAGAGAATTTTTCATGAAGGAAGAGGAAAGTGATGAAGTAAACCTTTGTTCTTGAGATAATAAACAGGTATGAAGTTCATAAAGGACCCATCTCCCACTTAAATTAGTAAATGTATGTTTTTTATTTCACAAAGGTTTAATTAAATGTAGCGGTTTCAAACAGGGGAGAGAACTCCACAGAACAAATGCCATATACATGTAGGGGAAAGAATATTCCAGCCTAGCATATAGTGTCAGCAAAACTTGATTCAATATTGGGGGACTGTGGCCTTGACCTTTGACAAATTGATCTCAAAATGTATGGCTCCTCTTTACCATGCGAGTAAGGTATACTCAAAGTTTGGTACCAATCCACACCTTGAAACTAGAGATATCGCATGGACAAATGTTAATGGATGAATGGACAGAACGCAACATCGCATTACATGATCATTGTATCAATGGACACAAAAAATAATGACTTTTGGGGGTCACATTCGGCCTTGACCTACATTTTGGTACGTAACACATCATGTCCCCCTAATGTATCTACTGACACAAAAAAAGTAATTTTTAAAGATTTCTTCTGGGGTCACAGTGACCTTGACTATTGACCTTGACCTAAATTCTGGTACATGACAAACCATCTCCCCGTAATTCCTCAATGGACACAAAAAATCATGATTTTTAACAATTTCACAATTTTGGGGTCACAGTGACCTTAACCTTTGACGTACATTTTGGTGACACATCGTGTCCTCCTAATGTATCTACTGACACAAAAAAATGTTGTTTTTTTTAAATAGTTTCCTGATTTTGGGGTCACAGTGACCTTTGACCTTCGATCTTGACCTAATTTTTGGAATGCGGCAATTCATTTCCCCTATTGAATCCACTCACAAACAAATAGCAATTTTTACTGATTTCCTGATTTTTCGGTCACACTGACCTTTGACCTTGATTCTTGGGTCACAGTGACCTTGACTATTGACCTCAATCTAAATTTTGGTACATGACAAAACCGCTCCCGTAATTTCTCAATGGACTAAAAAAATCTTGATTTTTTAATAATTTGGGGTCACAGTGACATTGACCTTTGACCTTGACCTACATTTTGGTAGGTGACACATCGTGTCCCCCTAATGTACCTACTGACACAAAAAATGTTATTTCTAATAATTTCCGGATTTTTGGGTCAGTGACCTTTGACCTTCGACCATGACCCAATTTTTTTTGTATGTGACACTTCATTTTCGCCTACTGAATCCACTAAAAAAATGAAAATGTTTAATGATTTCCTGATTTTTCGGTCACACTGACCTTTGACCTCTGACCTCGACCTACATTCGGTATGCAACACATCGTTCCCCCTAGGGCATCCACTCACTAAAAATTAGAACTGCAGATGGAAAACTGTCAATGATTTCCTGGTTTTAGGCAACAGTGACCTTTGACCTCTGACCTCGACCTCAATTTTGGTACGCGACACATCGTCTCCACCTGGCGTATCCACTCACGAAAAATTGCAACTGTGGATAGAAAACGTTCACAGATATATAGACCGGACACGAACACTTCAGTGACTTCCTGTTTTTCAGGCCATTGACCTTTGACCTCCGACCTCGACCTTCATTTTGGTACGCGACACATCGTCTTCCCGTAAGGTATCCATTCATCAAAAATTGGAACTGTGGATAGAAAACTGAACTGTCCCAGGTATAGACCGGACACGAGGGACTGACACACGGATAGACAGACAGACGGACAGACGGACGGAAACCGTCATCACATAATACGTCCGCCTTTTGGCGGGCGTATAAAGAGGGATTAAATAATTCAAGTATCATGACACAAAGTCACACTAAGAACTGCTCTAAATTGCACACCAATTATTTCTTACTATACATGTATTCATCAGATATAAAACCCTGTATAACTTGAATTCCACCGAAGAGCGGACATCGCTAAAAACAGCCCTTTTTCGCATAAAATTCACTCCACATTCTTTCGTAGACGATATATTAGCATGCTGTTTTTTCTATTCGCTTCCTATGATCTCCGAGGACACGTCAATACCAGAGAAGATGTATTTTAATAGCGAAGTATTTTTTCCGCAATTTTTTAACCTGAAGAACTCAGGAAATCCGAAATTGTCAAGGAAGTAAAGTTGCATTTTACTGAAAACTATACTATTTTGAAACATCTGTAGAAAAGGTATACATGTGACGGAAACTGTATACCTTGGTAAAAATAAGAGTTCAGAGTTTTAATTTTATAAGTGGAAGTGACAAAGACATCTTAGGAATATTTTTGGGGGAGAAAATGTGTAATTAATGAAGCTCTTTTACCGAGAAGATTTAAAAAGCGCACTCGTGATTCCGTCACGATTTTTTTGGTGATTCCGTCACGGACCAGATTCAACCCCTGTGAATCTGATGATCCAATCGCGTTTTTCTCACGAGGGAAAAAATCTTATCATTCTTGGGTACTGTATGTTAATAAGAGATGTCATATAAGAATAATCAGATTGAAACAGAGCAGCAAAAAAATAGACAAGCAACACTAGTCAAGAGTCATGTCCGTTTCAGATGATTCCGTCACGAACATTTCGAGGCATGATTTACTGAAAATGCTGGATCATCTGTGGATTTTCCATGGATTCGTGAACAGATGTCATATAGAATAGCAAACTAAACATAAAACTATATGGGTATGACCACGGAACTTCCGAGTACATGGCTTTGAATAAAAAGAAGTATTCCCAACGGTGATTCCGTCACGGTGGAATTCATGATAAGCTTACTTAAAAAAAAATGCAATCTTTTTTTAAAGTTTTATAATATAGTTCCTCTTTTAATTTACCCTAAACATCACTGACATAAAATCATATTTTTATAATAAATGTATTGTAATTTCGAAATATGGTGCATTGCCAATGATGCGCAACCAACTGATGAACCACAGTAAAGGGATCGATCTTTTTGCGAAGCGGCATGTTAGTCTACAGCCCTCAATATGATGGGTACAAAATCCAATGTTTGAAACTCACAAATCCTTGTTCAAGATCCTTAGTGAACGGGAATAGCTTCATAACCCCTGCCAGTATGTATATAAACCCAAGAGCACCAATGACAACCCGGGGTAGAAGATCAGACATCCTGGTAGTTGGTTCGACTGGTCCGGTGGTTGCTTCTTGAATTATTGGCCACAGACTGACCGAGGTGTAGAAATTTGGATAATGTATACCTGAAGATAAACACAAGTGTCAAATGCACAGCAGAGTATAGTAGCATACAGAATGACCAGAAGAGTGAACATGCCCTCCCCCAAACCCACACTCCCTGATGTCTTATTTCCTCTTTTCGCTGGAGATATTACAACGGCCGTAGAAAATCCCCACGTGTCAGGACAATGCACTTGTCAAATATTGGACACAACCATCTGAGTAGTGAAAAATTGTGAGTATTGCACCTCCTGAGCAAGAGTGGGTGCAGGTTCGATGTGGGGTATGCGGTTACGATATTGTGTGAGTTGTGGGGGTCTAGTCAACCAATAAGAATTGTCCCTTATACAATCATGTCATTACGAGTTTTAAAGAATTGTCCGCCATGTTCGATCACGTGCCAATGTAGTCTATACAGACAAGGACATTGCATCACCCTACCATTCCAGTCACCGTACCAGTACAACTATATACTATAGCCATGTATTTATATGAATTCTACTGAGAGAATGAGAAAAAGGGGAGGTAACAATATTTTGATTTTGAAGAGAATGCCAACGACATATTGTATCCACGCTGTACTAATACTTACGATCGTCTATCTCATATATCGATACTCTTGAATAAGATTAAGAGGACTTTTAACGTCCTGGCTGTGTCATCAAACCGCGAGTAAACTGATATATTTGATACTGAAAAAGTTTCGGAAATAAAAAACTCTAACCCTTTTCCAGTGTGAAAATCTGGAGAAGGAAACATACTCTACTGATAGTAATATAGGGGATATAACAACATTGTAAGAAAAAAAACAAACAACAAAACTCGAGATATACATGTAGTATGATACCAATTTTAATGATCAACTGGTATTAAACATAGCCTTATAGTATTTCCTATATGCAGGGATGAAATTATCAAGAACGTGACGCGAATGTCTCCACTCCAGATTCAAGGAAAAACACAACCATTGTAGATAACTGTGTTGCAAACCCTATACACCAGGTTGGGGAATTGATAGCACTATTTGTGTACAATATAAACTAATTTGATCACCCTTTATAACCTTGTTAACGTTGATGCGAAAATGATAAGATTATCATGCCATCATACAAATATGATGTGCATAGCTTTAAAGTATGCTTAGCAAGCCTAGTAGTATATAAAGAGGATCAGATCTTGATAACAAAATGGCGACCGTGGAGGGTTTGTAAAGTGACGTCGTTGGCTCGCGGGTGCATGAAGAACTCTGACATCATCATACAGGTCAACCCTCCGTAATATGCCCCAGTCACTTGATTGTTATATGCATAGCATGATATACATGTCGGCTCTTGTCTGGGGATTTCGATGACGTCATCAATTTGAGGGCCAGCAAGTCCAACATGTTTTGAGAAAGGGCGTCATTAAAGTGAATTGAACGCATTGCGAGTTACACATCCTTTATTATTACATGGCTACGCAGTATATATATATATATATATATATATATATATATCCCCGTTTGTATTATACAATATGGTATAGCCTGTATCATGGTAAATACCTCTCGCAGAATGTAAAGATGCCGGTCACGATGCCCGTCCATCGTTTTTGAACAATGGGAAATCCCCATGCGTTAGGATGACTTCGGTCGAGAAACAAAATGGTGTCTGAAACAGCCGAATAGCCCAGATGATGGCGATCGTGGAGCCATCCATACAAGACAATGCATGAAAAACTTGAACTTGTAAACAATCTTGATATGTCGCCAAAATTTTTGAAAAAAGGACTGTACATGAACTCATGGATCGTTTTTCTTGTGAATCAAACTAGAGTGAGTGAGAGTTAAGTTTTTATAGTCGCTTTCAACAATATTTCAGTCATATCGCGACGAACCAACAAGGCATCATCAAGTCAAGTTGTGTTCCTGTTGCTTCAAAAAAAGAAATATGTAAAGCAGCCACTCGCCATCCATCTTATAAAACACTGAGGACAGCACACAGACAAAATTCTTACATTAATGCTACAAAGACAAGTGCTAGACGCAACATTATCAACTTCCTGTTCCTTCTCAGCAAAATGATCGAAGCAACAGGAACCTGTGCTCAACGGGCACCCACCAACCACCCGCGTAAACTTGAGTGTGGGTATTTGTTCGCACTGTCTTCCGTTGTAGAGTACGATGTGGGGAGGTCTTGTGGCCGTTAGTTGACTTTCGCTGGAAAGAGATGGTAGGCCTGAGGTGGGTGTTTTTGGAGCCTAGGTGGACCAACCGGTGTCCAAATGGACCGAGTGGGGTGTCATATTGAAGCGCTCATGGGATAGACTCAGACTGAGGTAGTTTTTGTTTGAAGTGCCGTCAATCTGTGCATGCGCAGTCGGGTAGAAGCAGAAAAGGGCGTTTGGGTGGGAGATTTTTGGGTCTACATGGACCATCCGTTAGTCAAATGGGCTGTGTGGGGAGTGGGGAGTAATATTGAAGCGTTCGAGGGGTAGACTCAGGCTGATGTAGTTTTCATATTCAATTTGCGCATGCGCAGGCTGAAAAACGTGGAAGAGGGCATTTATTGAAGTTTTGGGGTAGTTGTGGTCAGTTTCTTTGGCGGAGTAATTTATAGGGTTCGAGTATTTGTTAGACTGGCATGACGCCGTAGGTGTACGAATAGACTTGTACGATGGAAAGGGCCTCAGTGTAGTTGGTTGAATTTCGCTGGAAAATTGTCATGCGCATGTGCATCTATCAGGCAGGCCAGCGGTAGGCCTTTTTGGGGTCTGGTTGAGCCATCGTTGTCCAAAAGGGCCGAATAGGGTATCGTATTGAAGCGCTGATGGGGTAGAGTCAGATTGCGGACGGCGGGATTTAGTGGAAGTGCCGTCAATCTGCGCATTCGCAATCAGGTAGTAATACAAAACGGCGTTTCGGTATGTGTTTTGAAGTCTAGATGAACCACACCTGCTCCAAATGTGCCGCGTCGGGTATCATAATTAAGCGCTCCTCGGCTAGAGACAGGTTGGGGTGGTTTGTATTTGAAGTCTGGTCAATCTGCACCTGCGCAGTTGGAAGAAGTAGAAAAAGGGGAATTGAGATGAGAGTTATGCAGCTGCTGTCATCAATTTTTGTGTGGAGCAAACTAAAGGGTATGAGTATTTGTTCTTCTCGGCTGATGCTATAGAGTACGATCTCAGGGCCGTTGGCTGACTTTCGCTGGAAAGTTATCATGCACATTTGTCAAGAAGGCCTGGGGATTTGGGGAGCCATCCTTGATCCAGATGGGTCGTGTGCGGTGCCATCTTGAAGCTCTCGTTGGATACAGTCAGACTGCAGTGGTTTTTATTAGACCTAACGTTATTCTGTGCATGAGCAATCCGAAAAACGGCGTTTGGGTGAGATTGTTGGGTCTTTGTGAGCAATCCGTGGTCCAAATGGGACCGAAGGGGTTGTTGAAGCGTTTTTGGATAGAGTCAGGCTGGAGTAGATTTTGTTGGAAGTGCCATCATTCTGCGCATCCGCAGTCGGGTAATAGTAGAAAGAACGTTTGAATGGGCGTTTTTTGAGTCCAGATGGACCATCCCTGGTCCAAATGAGTCGTCGCGTGGGGTGTCATATTGAAGAGCTCGTGGGGTAGTCAGTCTGGGTTGGCTTGTATTGGAAGTGCGATCAATTTATGCATTCGGAAGGGCGTTTTGGGGGTAGAGGTGGACCATCCGTGGTCGAAATGGGTGTCATATTGAATTTATATTTCATCTCATAAATAGGAGGTGCACATCTTCCATGCATGTTTAGGAAGTCAGCAAAGTTCAGGAACACCAAGTAAAATTCTAGGACTAGTTGATGACACTAGTGACAATGCTACATTGTGATTGGTAGCTGACATGGTAAAGTCCAACGCGCCATAAATCTGACAAAAAAACATGTTTAATAACCCTGTAAAGTTTCAGAAGATTTCAGCCAAAACTCTAACAGTCAAAATACTTATTGAATACACAATTTAGGTCAACATGGCAAACAGATAGACGAAGTCAGGCCAAGTAAATATTTAATGCCTGGTTTGCGAACGTTACATATGTTCAAAACCAATGTCTAATTCGTCTAATATGAGAAGACATTTGAAACGATTTCATAATGATCACATACATTAGGGACCTGATATCTCAGTATAAGGTCTCTGCATACATGACAGACGGACTGTGATAGATTGCGTGTGACTGAATCGGACAGGGATGAAAGAGCAGATGCTTACGATGAAATTGACAGGACCTACAGGATGCGGAAACTCTAGTCTATATGGATATATGGGGTATTTACGAGGACTCGAAAGAATCATCTATAGTTATGGTAAATGGCAGTTCAATTCCAAGGGTATTATTCGGACAGTGTCCGATATATACTTAGTTAAATGTATATCCCAGAATTTAGGAGCTGACATGCAGATATTTCGACACAGCTTTTTTTTTCTGGTCATATCTGTTATATATTACTGTTAGAAGATCTGTATCCTCCTCCCTATGTTTATACTGGAAGAGTTAGAGTTTGCCTTTTCCAAGAATGAAATTCACATAAATATATGGCTAAATACACTTATGTAGTGATTTGATTGGATTGGTGCTCTCCACAGACTAGACTGACACTTGATCAAACATGGTGACCAATTTTTCTCTACAAATCCAACTCACATGATCGAACATGGTGGTCGTGTAAGGGCAGAAATTTAATTTGTCCCGAGTCGATTAAAACTCTATTTTGCACCTGCAGCCGCTCTTGGTCATGTAGCGAAGTTACTACTGGCCTGAAACCCGACATAAGATCCTCACAGACTTTACATTTTTTAATTACAAATTTCAGAAAAAAAAGAGGAAATACGTGGTATAGAATATACCCTGTTACAGTAATATATCAATAACTATGGTATAGCCATATATCTAATATATAATATTAAGTGTTTTTGTTTATTCGTTTTTTCCGAAATATGTGATTAACAAATAATTTCTCTGTGAGGGCCTTAGAATTAAATCGCTCCAATAATCTGTGTTGAATACAAAAACAGGTCAACCGTGTAAACCTACTCTCGAGTCATGGGGCTACAAATGATTGCGCCCATGGGAAGAGAGGTGAGCTGGCATAGATAAAAGGATAATTTGTATAAAAAAATCAAGCGCTGACATCAGAATGGTATAGTATCTCCGTGAAACAAATATCGAACCTTAATTCAAATAGTTCAATATTTAAGAACCTGTGTTACTGCATAATAAAAGGTACAATTTAACAATATAGGTATAAATGGCTACATTTAATCATCATTCATTCTTTTCACTCGTAACGAAGATAGGTCCGTACGATCTTGAGGCTAAAACGAACTGATGTTCTTGATGGCATGTGGTCTAGTTCAGGTCTAGTTCAGTATGACCTAAACATACCGCTGTACAAGTAACAATTGTTCTTATTAGCGTTTTCGCAATCATTTTCACATTCGTACACAAACACTGTCACACATCAGTGGATCTATCTTATCTTATAAGACATTCCAACGATCCTGCTATCCCCTGTGGCCGGCTATGCGGCTGTTCTATATATGATATTACTATCAGTCTGTTGTAGTATTTGCTGTCTCACGTTGGCCTGGATATAATATAGCCTATATTTCATGAAATGATTGAATCCCAGTCTTGCTTGTGAAGTCGATACAAACCTTGAACTCCGACATCCAATGCACAATGCCAACAGAAAACTGACGTTTACCGGCAGACTTACGGTCCTATCAGTCACTCCACACCATGTATTTGTCAAACTCCCGACATCGCACGGTATGCTCCGTTTCCAAGACTCACTCCACGTTAGCGGAAGCTAATCGCCTCTGGCGTGACCGAATAACAGCCATGGTTGTGAAACTGGGCGCACTACTTGCTACATGGATGCTCGGTATTTTTTATAGGTAACTGGATCAATGATGTTGTAAACAACTATCAAAATAATCGGCCAATAGAGCAATTAGAGAAAATTGAAAGTAAAGACATTAGTGGATAATAAATCCTGGAGGCACATCGTATTGTATTAGTACACACCCATGCAACTGGTGGTGTGCCGCGCAGGAGCATATTCATTTTATCCAGCCAATTTCTACGTTCCCACTTCGAACCTGCCTTGATTTAGCTGATCCCTTCAGCGTTCAAAATCCGAGATGTAAATTTCACCAGCTAACGACAGAAGAACCAATCATAACGTACACATCGATTGCGAGTGAAGGTCAGTGAAGTCACGTAGAGTGACATCATCCTCTATTAGCGGCGTCTTTCCTTCTAATAAGGTGCCCACTATTTAGGTCAGCCAATCAATAACGCTCTTGTGCGACCCATTTCGAATTTCAAATGTTTTCGAGGTCAATGACGTCTCGTGTCTATTTACAAGTTATTTGAACATTGAAGGGGTCCAGATATATCAAGGCAGGTTCGAAGTGGGAACGTAGAAATTGGCTGGATAAAATGAAGATGCGCAGGAGTGAATATTGCCCGAACTATGTAACGACTGACGGAGGTATCGTGTGTTTGTCCCGGGATAGCCGCCATGTTCATCCAAGTATATTAAGACTGGTTCCCCAGTTTACTATGTATTTTAGGAGACCGGGATTAATGAATGAGTCTGATCTGGCAGTCAGTAAACAGCTGCTGTCCAAGAAAGCTGTCCATAATAGAGCACGTTTCATCTGATAGCCAAACACATGGCACACGGGCAATATGTGACTTGCAGAAAATTCAAGATAATCCTTCAAAGAGTTGCGCCTATAGCACCGGCGGGTGCATTCAGATATTCGTTCATTGACTCCCTTCCCTATCTCTTTAACACGGGTCGGGGTTTTTAACTATTGATAACGGGTAAATATGCAGGTTTGTCGGAGAAAAATGTATAAAATTCAAAATAGCGTCCAGGCCCACACATTGATCCTGCATCTGACCGTACATCAGCTTCTACTGCTTGCGACAGATGAACATGATGGGCGCTACTAACCAATCAGATTGCTGCTTATGATAGTGTCATCATAAGCGTAGATAAGTGTAGATATTACAGACAGACAGAGTTTGAATTATTAGCGTCTCCATTCCAAGGAATAATGTTCGCAACAACATTAAGTTTGCTTCGTATGATCAAAACTTGATTTGGAATATAATAAACGAAACAATAAATAAATAACTATAAAAAAAAAAAAAAAAAAAAACTCCATTAATTCATCATACTATTTGAAAATATAGACACAAGAATTTGTTATGGCTGACAAAAGATTCGTTAGTTCTGGCGACATGTTAACAACATGAAGGAGGAATGCGCCTATATTAAGCAATCATGCTGGACACTTTATTATTAATTAAACCATGCATCACACCAGCACATAAGAATAATCAACTGGACACTGTACATGACTAGACATTACATAACACTACATGCATTTCAAGCAGTACGTAAAAATTAGAAGAAGAAAAATTAAAATAAAAAGTAAACAGTTAATATATATGAATATACCACCTGATATTAAAGAAAACTAGACGTCATTATCATAAAAAAAAAGAAAATACAGAAAAACAAACAGGTTAAAATCTGTGGCAGCTCAAAAGGAAATTAGCAACAACCTGAAACACTTTACCGTGGTTCCTTACCGTCTCCATAGTTGGATTAAAGGAGATGTATGAATAAGATAATACCTTGTCTTAGGCAGTGAACACGAAAATGTTCAATGCATGGAGTCTTCAACTAAACACTCGTCACAAAGATCAGTTTCGTGTAAATTAAATCTGTGTAGATATGAATTAAGAGGGATATGTCCTGACCGAATTCTCAAGAATGAAATCTCCGCATGCCGAGAGGAGCTAAAATCATGCGGTGAAAAAGCTTCTTCCCTCATACAGGTGAATCATGTTTGAGCCTGCTGACTGCCTCTGGAACAGGAAGACAGACGGGGATATTAATAGGCCAAGAAATACAAAGCTTGATTAGCCAGACTGTCTGCTAGCTCAGTATAGTAGGCCGGCCAAGGAAGGACACGAAATGTAACTTTGATGGCATTGCTTGTTACAAGGCTCCGCCTTAACCCTCCATCAAAAACACGGCTGGACACTTCTTTTAGAGTTTCCACATCAACACACCGGCAACTCCTACGTTATTTTCTAGGATTTTCCAAGAATTATTACTAACTCACATTGTTGGTTAAAACCATACTAACTAATAATTACTACGTTGCTATAGTACCATAGTAATTATATTGTTTGCCATACTTGTACCATTTTACGAGTCGTTGAATAAACGTATTGTATTGTATTGTTACGAATGGGTACCCATGCTAAATTAGTTCTTTTTGTGCTAGGGTTCAAGGTGGGAGGGGATACCACCCGGATTTTGGACGTTAAAGGTCATTTCGGGGTAACTTTTGGGGTTAAATGAGGTCAAAATTGGTAAAAGTCGTTCCTAAATTAATCTTCATTGTGATGCTTGTTACCAATGGCTATCCACGCTAAATTGGTTTTATTGCACTGTATGGTTTTAGCACATGTATGGCTAGCTCATTAATTATTCGAATTGAGGTTATTTTAGGGTCACTTTACGGGTCAAATGAGGTCAAAAATGCTGTTTTATTTAATATATTTTGTGCTGTTTGTTATTTACTTTTGTATGCAGCATGGTTCAGGGTAGGGTGGCTACTAAAATAACTTTGGCAATTTTAGGTCATTATAAGGTCATGTCGTGGTCGAATAACATTGCAACGAAATGGGTATCAAATCTAAAGTAGTTCTATGGAGTGAATTTTTAGATATTAGTGTAGGGTAATTCAGTAATGTTTGTTGATGAATTTTGTAACATCCATTTTCTTATAGACTGGACCTTCCCGATCAATATATTTGTTGGTCCGAAGGTTTCTTTCTCGAGTTTGAAGTAGTTTGAGTTAACCCTTTCTGGCCTGCGTGATAGAGGGTTCGGAAATTTAGTGCCCTTTTGAACATTCACGGTATCACCAGAATGATTAAAAATCGAGATCAAAGACTTTTCGTACTTCTGGAATATTATATTTGGCTGATTTTGAGGAATCTCCCATCAAGGCTAGTATCTTTCGCTTATTTTGAATCTGTTTGCTTAATTCTCAGCTGAAAATATGATGTTTTAAATCAAAATGGCGGATAGGTGAGGTAATCTGAAAATCACATTATTTATGTTGCTCGTGTAGATCAAGGCATTATTCTTACATCACTGCGCAAATTTATCAAAACCGGGGGATCCCTATGCATAGCCTAACATTTTATTCCCATTTTGCATCTATTTACATATGCCAAAAATCAAGATTTGATAGTCAAATTCAAAATGGCGGCCATATAGGGTCATCAGAAAATCACACTTTCGACCGTTGGGCGTATAGTTCAAGGCATTATTCTTTGCTCATTATGCAAATTTGACAAAATCGAGGGATCTCTAAGCATAGCCCGACATTCTATTCCCATTTTGAATCTATTTACATATCCCAAAGGTCAAGATTTGATAGTCAAATTCAAAATGGCGGCCATATTGGGTCATATGAAAATCACACTTTTTCCTGTTGCTCGTGTAATTCAAGGCGTTATTCTTACCTCACTGAGCAAATTTATCAAAACATAGGGATTTCTATGCATAGCTTAACATCTTATGCCCATTTGGAATCTATTTTCATATGCCAAAAATCAAGATTTAATGGTCAAATTCAAAATAGCGGCCATATGGGGTCATCTGAAAATCACACGTTTTCCTGTTGCTCGTGTAGTTCAATTATTCTTAGCTCAATATGCAAAGGTGATGGTACGATAAGGCGGGATTTTGGCCTATACGTGGTGCGATTGAAATCGAAAAAATAAAATGTCCTAAAAATACTCATGTTTTAATGTAACGGCAAGAGAAAATATAAGTACACAATATGTGAAACTTTTAGTGCGATTGCGTTATGATTATAGTTATCATATGAAACTGAAATCCACAGCTTGTGCTATTTCGTGAAAAAAGGGTCTAAATCGAGTCCTTCAGACACGCATTTAGACGCGAAGGACCCCTTGGACCAAAACGCCATTTAACCTGGTGTTGTGTAGTAACATTATATCCCCACTGCTGGAAGATTTTTTTGGTCCAAGGAGTCCTTCATACTAAAAAATGAAAAGTTATGATTCATAACGTTTCAAGTTTTCGTAAGTAGATTAATGTGACAAAATAGCCTGTTACAGTTGTTCGTATGTCGTGGTGTAGTGGATACGAACGTTGGATCACGAGCGCCTTGAGATTTTTTTTTTATCGAGTTCGAATCCCAGGAGGGCAACATGTGTGACGTCGACAAGTTGTTTCAATCTTTCTAATTTTTGTAAAAACAATTGCATTCAGTATATTTGAAATAAGATTTTAGGCTATCAGTATGAACCAATTAAAAGTAAAATAAATATTGTTTACCGATGACACGATACCGTGTGAACATACGGGCTAGTCAAACGTTGAAATCGAACGATCAGTTGCTACCTGGTACAACGGCAATATATTCGCCTAAATTGTGTATTTATTCTCTAGTATGTGCATGTAAAATCGACTGCAACGTGGTGAAATAATAACGCCTTGGTACCGAACATATCATGGTTCATCGTAACATTCAGCCCGTTGATTGACAGTTGCCGCCGACGACAAGTTGTACATTGCATTGTGATTGACAGATGGAGATTAGAAATGTACATTCCTACGAGTCGGCTGGCTGTGGGCAAAACCCCCGCCTTACAATACCATCTCCTTTAGCAAAACCGAGGGATCTCTAAGCATAGCCCAACATCCTATGCCCATTTTGAATCTATATACATATCCCACAGATCATGATTTCATGATCAAATTCAAAATGGCGTCCATATGGGGTCATCTCAAAATCACACTTTTTTTTGTTGATCATGTCGTTCAACGCATTATTTTTACCTCACTGAGCAAATGTATCAAACCTGAGGGATCTCTATGCATGGCCTAATATCCTATGTTCATTTTGAATCTATTTACATATGTCTAAGATCAAGATTTGATGGTCAATTTCAAAATGGCGGCCATATGGGGCCATCTGAAAATCACACTTTTGGCCGTAGCTCGTATAGTTCAAGGCATTATTCTCAGCTCATTATGCAAATTTATCAAAACTGTGGGATATCCAAGCATAGCCCAACAACCTATATTCTTTTTAAATCCACTTACGTATCCCTAAGATCAAGATTTGATGATCAAATTCAAAATGGAGGCCATATTGGGTCATCAAAAAATCATGTTGCTCGTTTACTTCAAGGCACTATTCTTCGCTTATTGTGCAAATTTATCAAAAGAAAGGGATCTCTTAGCATAGCCTAACAACTTACGCCCATTTTGAATCTATTTGCATATCCCCAAGATTAAAATACGATGTTCAAATTCAATATGGCAGCTGTGTAGGGTTATCTGAATCTGAATATATTACGGCATTGCTCTAAGGTGATCGTGCAAATTTATCAAAACCGAAGGGTCCCACATCATAGTCAGATACCTTTTGCCCATTTTGAATCTATTTGCTTAGTCGTCAGATTAAAAATGATAGTTAAATTCAAAATGGCGACCATAAGGAGTCATCCAGAAATTCTTCTTTTTTCATATTGCTGTTAGAATATTTTTATTCTAGGTACAAACTTGTTTAAATTGAGCAGAATAACGTAATAGCTTATTACATTATGCCTATGTTTTATTCTGTTGGCATATCTTCAGCTGAGAATACAATTATTAAATTCAAAATGGTGACCATGTGGGTTAATCTGAGATTCATGTTCTCATTTTGCTCTTACAATTCAAGGTATTGTGATTACATGGAGCTGGAAGTAGCAATTTCTCAAAGCCAAGCCCCTTCACAAAACAGATCGATATGACTAATTATGGGCCTAGTTTGGCTCTATTCGTACAATCAACAGCTAGAAAAATAATCATCGACAGACAATATAATGGTTACATAATGGTTATTATGCCTATCTTAAACCCTACACCTAATTCCGTCTGTCTACCCATTCGCAACAATTAGTATTGTAGATATTAATTTATAACCGATTTGTACCCATTTTTGACCTCATTTACCAAAAAGTTACCCTAAAATGACCTTAATTTGAATAATTGACGTGTTATCTATGACTAATATACATCTTACACTACATAATACTGATTCAATTTAGATACTCATTCGTAACAATTAGTACTGTAACTATAATTTATAACTGATTTTCATCAATTTTTGACCTCATTTGACTCAAATATGACCCTAAAATGACCTTAATTCTAGGAATTAACGTGTTATCGATGACTACATCAAACCAAACACTACATTCAACTGATTCATATGGAATACCCAATCGTAACAATTAGTACTGTGCATATAACCGATTTTCACAAAATTTTTGGCATAATTTGCCCCAAAAGTGACCCTAGAATGACCTCAATTCTTATAATAAACGTGTTATCTATGAATACCTGACATTCTACACTACTTACAACTAATTCAGCTTGGATACTCATTGGTAACAAACAATGCGGTGGATGTTAATTTATAACCGATTTTTACCCATTTTTGACCCAAAGAGTGACCCCAAAATGGCCTTAATTGGCCAAAATCAGGTTGGTATCCCCTCCTGCCTTGATCTCTACCACTCAAAGAACTAATTTAGCAAGGGTACCCATTTGTAACAAAAAATGCCATCGAAAGTTTTTAAAAGCGTTTTTGAGGTCTTTGGCCGGCCTACAGTAGGAAGCCCGCAAATTCCCGAGTAACTAGAGCCTTAGGCACTGAAACGGGGCTATTTAAATGTAAAATAGGCTGTTGGAATAATTCCACTAACTCTTTGATGTTCAGTTCCATGGCGAAGAGCCATACAATTTGTAGTCTCACATATTTCTTTCAATAAAGATCTATAGTGCATTAGTGTAATTGTACACATATATATATTTAAAAAAATAACTTGTGACTGATGGGACAGACATTTACTATGAAACCAACCTGATGAAATGATAAATAATGTCTTCTCTGCATGTTACCAATATTTGTAAAATATTTTTACTTTTTTCAGATTATAGAAAGCATATCCTTCAGCAGTAAATGACAAATGATGAATATTGAGATACAATGTAAAATCCTCATGATTAGAAGGACTGGGTCTATCCTTTCATGGCATCATATTATTTACATGTACCTCCACCTGCCACCCCTAGTTTGGAAGGTTATAAATTCTTACAATGGTTGAATGCAGACTTGTATATGCAGCTTACTGCTATCTAAACATAATGACTTGGACTTTGATCCTATCAATTGACCCTATCAGCTAAGTGAATCAAACCATTGACCTAGGTCATGCATGTGTCATGCATGTCTCAATGTTCTGAATGGTATAGAGGGTCTGGTGGAGGGCATGTGTGTGTGGTAGCCTTATACAATTTCTGCAAGAATGGAAGCCTAGAAAATTAGAATTTCTTGCCAACATGGCAAACATATGATAAGTCTGCCTTGAACTATTTTCTTCTGTATATGTTAAGTGTTCTAATAAAGTGTTTATCAACCAGCAATTTATGACATCTTTTCAGGAAAACACTCTAAGTCAACCTCTGAATAGTATTCATTTTGTATTCATGCTCTAAAGCAGGAAATCTCTGTGAAAATGACATGACAGTGAAAATATTTAACTTCACTAATATAGACCAGGTGAAACAAAATCTAGCCAAAATAGTTGACCAAACATCTGCAGTAGCTGAATAACTTGAGGACTTTTTTCTTCTGCTCTTCCTCTCAAAGCCTAAAGCAGTTAAATAAACAACCAGTCACCCTGGCAACCGTACCAAATGTGCTCAAGTTTTTCCTGACTACAATACAGGACCATTAGTCCCTACGGGTCTACATAGCCCCGTAAAAATGAGGGTGAGGCGTGAGGTTGGTGGCGTGACGTCACGGATGACGTCACATCCGGTCACGTGACATCTGGGTCACATCCGGGTTAAAGGTCACATCTGAGGTCACATCCGGGTCACATCCGGTGACGTCACTTACGGTCACGTGACGGCCCAGCAAGAGTGATCTCCCCCTACATAAGACCCCAGCGACTTCCAATATTAATCTCATGCATGTATGCGATAGGGGTGGTCATTTTTTTCTTGTGGATTTTACTATGGGATGTGGCCGCTTGTTTGTTTTGTCTCGCACTGTAGAACACGACGGGAGGGGTTTCGAGGCCATGCGTTGACTTTTTTTTAAAGTTACTGTGCGCATGCGCACTGGGCAAGCGCTGGTGTGGACGTTTTGGGGTATAGGTGGACCCATAGTGGTCCGTTTGGGTCGTGGGTGGTGTCATCGTGACGCACTCGTGGGGAAACGTTCAAATGGATGGATGTGGGGTGGAACTGATGTCATTCTGCACATGCGCAGCAGAAAAAGGGTATTTGAATGGACGTTTTGGGGTCGAGGTGGACCCATATTGGTCCGATTGGGTCGTATGAAGCGTCATCGTGAAGCATTCGTGGGAGACCATCCGACTGGATTAGTGTGTAGTCCGTTTTCAACATTCTGCGCATTCGCAGACAGGGAATTGTGAGAAAAGGGCATTGGAAGGGACGTTTTGGGGTCTAGGTGAACCCATAATGGTCCGATTGGGCCGTATGAGGTGTCATCGTGAAGCTCTCGTTGGGGAGCGTCCAACTGGAGGGGTGTGGCGTGGAATTGACGTCATTCTGCGCATGCGCAATAGAAAAAGTGTATTTGAATGGACGTTTTGGGTTCGAGGTGGACCATAGTGGTCCAAATGGGCCATAAGAGGCGTCAGTGTGTAGTACTCGTGGGGGGAGCACCCGACTGGACTAGTGTGTCGTCCGTTTTCAACATTTTGCGCATGCGCAGTGGACAGAGAGTATGGGAATGGAAGTTTTGGTGTAGATGGGGGCCTTGTTCGAACTGGCTATCTGGTAGAGTTACCTGCGACTGTGTGGTGGTGTTGGTAGTGTGGTGTGTGTTTGTGATGGTGTGTGTGTGGTGGTGGTGGTTGTAGTGGTGGTGTATGGTGAAGGTAGTAGCGGTGTGTGTTGTGGTGTGTGTGTGGTGGTGGTGGTGTGTGTGTGTGTGTGTGTGTGGTGTGTGTGTTGGTGGTGGTGGGCGGGGGTGTGTGTTTGGGAGTGTGTGTATTCTTAAACAGTTTGTCTTAGGAGGGGAACCCTCTGTCATCGCGATAATATACACGCTACACACGCATCATACACACGCTGGGGGAGCCGCGTTGGGTATGTTTTCAATTCTCGTATGCTATGTTCAATCAGTAGCCGTCCTTTGAGTAAGTTCAATCTTCGACCAGGGTCGATTTGGCCTAAGCGTCGTCGGGCAGTCCAGGATACCGTTGAGGCAGCATGTCCTGAAACAGTTGTTTGCGCATTCTGATCGCATTTCCCAGGGCCTCGGTGGATGGGAACCCCATATCCTCTTCAATTGACGCTTTGTCTTCATGATGGACCTGTGCGTGGGGTCGCTTTTCATTTCAAGCGGCAGCAGGCTATACTCTTCATAGATCGCCATGGCTGTTTTCCTGATTTTCGGGCACATTTGGATGTACGACCGTTGGAAGTTATCCTGTCCTGCGTCTTCGATTACCGCAGCATGGGTATTAATAGCTTCATGCACAAAATGATCCCAAACGGTAGGTTCTTCTTCACTTCCTTGGGACGTAGGCTGACTATCTGAGGTCAAGATCTTCGTCTAAGTAAATAGACGCTCAGCAATTTCTGTTTCGATATCATTATCTGCCTCCTCAGTGGGCTCCTCGGAGTCACCAATCCCATGTATATTTTTCTGGTGTCGCATCATATCGTAACGTTTAGTGAACGTGAGTTCTCACTCAGAGCATGTATAACCCATGTTGACGGTTGAACGTCGACTGTGCACGTTTTTGGAAGGGCTATTCCACCAAGCGCCTCCACTCAAAGTTTCTCAAATTTGGCGATCCATATCGCATGCTGATAGCAAAATACGAACGTAGCGTGCAAGATCTATGGGGCTACGTTTCGTAACATGTGTCTAATTCCGCTTAACCCGGGGCTAGGGGCCGTATGATCCCATGTACTTCAAGATCCTCATGGTACTCATATGAACAGTCACAATCAAAGCGTGACTGAGGTACATCATTTTTAGATGACGACTCTATAACGAATATTATGGATTAAGAATACTGATCAGCGATACGGATTTGATATTTTTGGAACATCATGTCTTGCCGGCATCATTGAAAACTGTTGACCGCTTCTCTTGCAGGAAACAAGCCTATGTTTATGTATACTATGATTGTCTTTTTGAATTTGGTGCTAATACTGTTATATGGAAAATGGAATAGGTCTTTGGATTATGGACGCGGATATTCTCTAATGGACGACGGCTGGATTATGAATGACGGACTAGACGCTTGTAATTATAGACAGTAACACCCGCCAACGCCCATCTCAACGCTTCAACGCCCTGGTGGAACAGCTCTAGATTTTCTAGATATTCCATAGAATTGCCACTAATTCATCGAAATGCAGTGACGCCAGTCAACGCCTGTCGTTACGCCTTAACGCCCGTTTCAACGACTTAACGCCATATCTTATAATTTTGTCCGTGGGACCAAGTGGGCTTGAACAGTGTGTGGCACTGTCTCGTGGTTTGTGAGCGTCGAACATTGTACACGTGTTGGCCTGCACGAAATACTATATTTAGTCCCACGGGCAAAATTGAACGGGTCGCTTTTAGAAAAGACTCGTATGTTGTCGGCACGTTTGAGGGGAGAAGAATATGACATGGCAGCCGCCTTCTCGGTTCTCTCTTCATTTTGTTGTCTGCCGCAGTTGGAGTGCAAGTAAGTGTTTGTGAATAAAGATATTGGTGGCATTCTAACCCGTTGAAACCGTATGTTACGATAGTGGGGATTGGGGCAAGTGAATGTCATTTGCTGGTCTGTTTCCGACGTTGTTTATCTACCTCAATGAGACATGGGAAATCACACTCCATGCCTCTGATGTCCTACAATCAGAGACATGTTCACTGGACTACCTACTGACACAATACACAGTACAATTTAGCAATATATGTACAAATGGCAACATTTAATCATCATTCATTCTTTTCACTCGTATCCATGGTAACGACTTTGATGCTGAACGAACTGATTTTCTAGATCGCAGGTGGTCTAGTTAGTATGACCTAAATATACCACTGCCTGTAACATGAAACTTATTAGCGTTTCCGTAATCGTTTTCATATTCGTACACAGATATGGTTGGTCAACCCTGCCACAATTCGTCATTTACAGGATGCCTGTAAATAATATATACCATGATATAAAATGCGAAGCCTGCCATAATTCGTATTTACAGGATGCCTGCAATTATTTTGTACCATGGTACAGAATCATTTAGCCGTAAGTCATAAACAACTCGATGTCTTATTGAGAATATTGAATTTGACCAATGAGTAAACTTGTAACAAGCGTAGACATAGCGTAAAGCGCATACCATTGGTGGAAAGAATAAGAAGGCGTAAATTTACGACTTATGGTTAAATGAATTACAGGCATCCTGTAAATACGAATTATGGCAGGCTTGGCATTTTATACCATGGTATATACTATTTACAGATATCCTATAAATACGAATTATGGCAGGATTTTCGATTTTATACCACGGTACAAAATAATTATAAGCATCCTGTACGAATTATGGCAGGTTTGGCATTTTATACCATGGTAAATATTATTTACAGGCAGCCTGTAAATATTTCATGCCATGGTATAAAGTGACGAATTGTGGCAGGGATAGCCAACCATACACAGACACTGTCACACATCGGTAAATCTATCTTTCTTGTAAGACAATCCAACGATCCTGCTATCCCCTATGACCCTCCACACGGCTGTTCAGTTATGCGTATCACTCAGTCTGTTGTAGTGTTTGCTGTCTCGAGTTGGCCTGGATATAATATAGCCTACATAAAAAAAACACATGAAATGATTGGGTTCGAGTCTTGCTTTGTGAAGTTCATACAGACCTTGAGCTCCGACATCCAGTGTACACAATGCTAACAGAAATCTGACGTAACTGGCAGACCTCGGCCGTGTCAGTCAATCTCCACCGTGAGTTTGTCAAACTCCCGAACACATACGGTATGTTCCGTTTCCAATATTCACTTCACGTTAAAGGGAGCTAAGTATGAGGCGCCGTTTGTCACTTTCTGATTTAATCTATTTATTTATAAATATCTGATATTGATCCGCCAGATATATAAATCTGTTAAACATGGAGGTGAAATAACGACTGGGTTTATTTAAATCCTATATAGTTATGTTATTTTTTTTCAGATAGGGCGTTAAAGCGTTAAGATAAGGCGCTAAGGCGTTGAGACGGGCATTGACGGGCGTCACTGCATTTCGATGAATTAGTGACAATTCCATGGAATATCTAGAAAATCATAGCTTCTGAGCTATTTCACCAGGGCGGTGAAGCGTTAAGCTTGGCGTTGGTAGGCGTTGCTACAAGATGACACCTTACACGACGCATTCCGACCGCGGATGGTCCATCTCTACCCCAAACACCTTCCTTCACACCCTCAAAATGGCCACTTTGGCTACTACTCCTACTGATGACGTCACCAATGACGTCACATGACGGGCACATCCCCCAAATCGTGGTCTATGTTACGAAAGCTACAAAACGACACCCCACACGACGTATTCGGACCAAGGATGGCCCCACTCTACCCCAAACACACCCCCACGCACCCCCCAAAACGCCCACTTTACTTACTACACCCAACTGTGCATGGGCAGATTTGACGCGACTTGCAATAAAATACACGCCATTCTGACTCTACCCCATGAGAGCTTCACACTGATTACAACACATATAAGGGAAGTGGGAAGAGGTGCCGACATACTAAGAGAGTCACATGACTTCACAGTATAGTCTTCCGGTTAACCTATTCTAAAGCACATACCAAGAATCTAACGATTCGTGATATGTGTTGTATCTCAGGTACGCTTTTATTGTACCTGTTCTTGTGGCAACTTGGATGATACCCCACATGTAGCATTCGTACCAAGGATGGTCCCTCTCTACCCCAAACACACCCCCACGCACCCCCAAAAAGCCCACTTTACTTACTACACCCAACTGCGCATGCGCAGATTGACGCGACTTGCAATAAAAACACACGCCATTCTGACTCTACCCCACGAGAGCTTCCAACTGATACCCTTCACGGTCCATTTCGACCACGGATGGTCCACCTCTACCCCAAAAGATCCCCCAAAATGCCTGCTTTCTATACTACGGCCAGACTGCGCATGCGCAGAATAATGAAAACGGACTATACATTAGTCCAGTCGGATGCTCCTCTACGAGAGCTTCAAAATAAGACCTCATACGACCCAATCGGACCACTATAGGGGCTTACCCAGATCCCAAAACGTCCATTCCAGCGCTATTACCCTGTACGCATGCGCACAGTGGCTTTTTCAGAAATTTCACCGCTTAGCTTCGAGATCCCTCCCATTGTGTTCTACGTGATGAGACGTAAAAAACAAGATCCCACAATCCATATCGCAATGAGCATGTGTGGGTTTCCCAGTGGGACCAACATTGGCCATTGAGCCAGTATGGGCCTATCCAGACCTCCGTGAACTTTTCAAAAAAATTCACCGCTTAGCTTCTAGACCCTTCCCATCGTGTTGTACTACAGCTCGAGACGAAGAAAACAACATCCCACGACCCATAGTAAAATCCACAAAAATTGACCACCCCTATACCCCATACAGACATTTCCCGTACAGATGCAAATGTGCTAATCAGGGGAGATGACCCGGAATTTGCGCCACAGAGGGTTCGCCCTGTCAGAGTTGTCTTCCTTGCCTCTAGAGGGCAGCACGATCGATATCGTGATGTCAAAAGGGGAACCCTCACAGCCAGGGCCGTCATTTTGTATGTTTAGTTTTTGCGGAGATATACCGGACAATAAACGCTCAACCGTGGGGCTGCACGAATGCTAGACTGATCATAATAACATCGTCTAACACCTATAGATTATGTTTATTACTATAATAATAATAATAATAATAATAACTTTTCATTTCAGACGAAAAGTCCATATAAGTACATTAAATGGTTGTGGTGAGAGAGAAGAGGTTGCAATGCTCAGGAGAAGCATCACAGCACTATTTGATATTAAACAAAAGCTCTTGCCATTTGGCTACCAAAGGAGTGTTCACATGAAGATCAGAGTTACAGATTGAGCGGATCAACAAGTTGCCGCTAGACATAACTCTTGCTCTAAACGAATATACAGTCTTCCTGAGCAATTCTCCAAACGAGGGAATGTTATTAATAGCAAACATAGTACTGGCGCTACAACTATATCTATAGTGCATTAACCATCTAAACGTATTGTTGTACATAACTTTCAAGCCGTTAAATGTCGTTCTGGTGTACACGTTCCAAAGATGAGAGCAATATATGTTACAACAAAATGCCTTAAACAGGGCTTTCTTTACAGTAGTAGTACAATCTTTGAACTTTCTCAGCAATAAATTAGCACGGACACAGAGTTTCCATCTCTGTGAGTCCATGTCTACATTATCAGATAACTCACACGTCAATATATGGCCGAGGTACGTATAACAGTTTACATACTTCAATGTCATACCATTCAGCTGAACAATAGGAGGCTGAAAATCCTTATAATACCGGGGCACGAATAACATGCAGACAGTTTTTTTCGAATTAAATACAAGGTCGTGTGAATCAGCATATGCTGAGCAGTAATCTAGGAGTGCCTGCAAGGCTTTAGCCGAGGGACAGATAAGACACATATGATCAGCATAAAGTAAATGGTTGATAAACAACCCAGATATGTTGCAACCAACGCCGGCATCAGACAATGACAAATCCAGATCATGCAGATAAATAAGGTGATAAAATACCACCTTGCCGAACACCATTGGACACAGCAAAAAACGAGGAAACAGTGGACCCCCACTTAACAGCAAACAGCTGTAAGCTACACCATGCATACAAAATATTGATAAAACACATAGAAATATTACGATCAATTAACTTTTTAAGTAGTGTCCAATGGTTGATTCTGTCAAAAGCTTTGCTAGCATCTAAAAAATATACAAACACAGGGCTACCATTGCATCGATAAAAATTTACAACTTCCTTGAAAACATATATACATTGGTCAGTAAAGTGACCTGCTTTAAAACCGAACTGAAAATCGGAGCTATACAATTGTTTTTCGCATATCTGAAGCATAAAAAGTTCGATAACTTTCGATATGACTGTGGCAACTGCTATGGGCCTATAGTTGTCTGACTGAGTTATGTCCCCAGATTTATTTTTGACAATGGGATTAATAATAAAATAGGTGAGTTCTTTCGGAAGACAACCATGGAAAAACATAGCATTGATACACAATGACAAGTGAATAAATAACCCATCAGGTGAATATTTAGGTGCTCAGCACACAGACCGTCATAACCCGGCGATTTTTTCGGTTTCATGTCATTAACAATAGTACGCAAACAATCAGGAGAGAGAATAGGTACATTAGGAAATCCCCTGTTGTATTGTTCCAAGGCACATAAAACTTCAGATTTGCAAGATTCATTAGTGACGCAATTCAAAATACTACTGAATTTTTCCCTCCAAAGGTTGGCAATATCAGTTTCACCCTGAGCATTATCCACACGACATGGTAGAGTCATGCACTTGGAATTAGAAAGTTTCACCTCTTTCCAAAAATCATCACTGGACCTATCAGAAAAAGCCTCAGCCATTTTATCGGCTCGAATGTTCATCTCTTCTTTCTTGCATGCACGAAGAGCATATTTGAACTGTCTTCTGGTGCGACACATATAATCCGCAATAGGCCCGCTACGGGGACTCCCATGCTCTCTCCACAGAAGGTGAGCAGTTCTCGCGTGTGCATGTAGATCGGAAACGCAGTCATTCCAGCCAGGAACAATATGTTCTATAAGGCTTACTTCCCATGGATTCATGTATTTTTTCGTGCCAATACGGTTTTGGGGAAACCTGTATTGAGAAACCGAGGGTTCCCACTGGCCATTTAACATGGGCCAATAGATGGCAATATTGTCGGGGACCATACATGCATTTCCCGTATAGATTCACAGTCACTGGGTTGACAAGGGACTACTTCCTGTGCGCGGAGGCTTCTCCCCGGTCGCATCACCGCCGACCGCATCACCGCGGAGGAATACATCCCATTTTTCACAAAATTCAAAATGGCGGCCAAATTCTGGCAGTGGTGACTTTCCAATCTCCAGCACCTCACAAAAATATGAGTCAGTCGGTCCTTTAACTACTACTTGAAAACCTCCGTAAGATAAAGTAGTACACATGTGTAAGATTTCAAATATGACAGGAGTAGATCTGAAAATATAACAATATAACACTTTAGCGACATCAAAATAGCAGTAAACTCGACAATAAAAGACAGATATTAAGCACAGATCAAGGCATACATTATATAGTCTCTGGGCAGACGGTATACAACGGTAGCAGTCTGCTGATGGGCGGCCTCACAGCCACACTGACTGGCTAACTTCGAATCATGATGCCCTCCGAGGAGAGCCCTGGGATATATTGTACACATTGGGGCTGACGCGGCCAGGTGTAAGGGTGCGCACCTTCACGAAGGAAAACCTCATAATCTGTCGTAAAAGGGGCCACTAAGGGCCAGAGTAAGAGACTAATACCTTATACAGCACCATTGATGACGACTGTTGTAAAAAGAAAGGATGCCCGGTGGGGAAAAATGTCCGGCTCTTATCCCTCAGTAGTATATAAAACTGATTACGAGTCCTATTGACCTACTTTTTTGTTCCCCCGGGCCGTATTTGGGGCGTAACTTGATCACGTGATCAAGGCATGTCTAGATGGTGGGGTGGCGGCTCAAAATGGCGGCTGTGTGGTGGGTCAAAATGGCGGCTGTGTGGTGGGTCAAAATGGCGGCTGTGTGTGTGGTCAAAATGGCGGCATGTGTGGTGGTCAAAATGGCGGCTGTGGGTGGTCAAAATGGCGGCTGTGGGAGTGTGGTCAAAATGGCGGATTGTAGAAAAACGTATAAAAGGAGGCGATTTTTAGCGGTGGGGTGTATTCATTGCACTACTTGCCTGACTTACCTGACCTGACCAGCCTGCCTGCCTGCCTGCCTGCCTGCCTCACCTCTAGCCTGCCTGCCCTGCCTGCCTGCCTCACCTCTAGCCTGCCTGCCTGCCTGCCTGCCTGCCTGCCTGCTTCACCTCTAGCCAGCCTGCTTGCCTGCTTGTATGAGCTGTGGAGAACCTTTTACTTTTTTTCATTTTACCAGTGCAAATTCACCAGACTATTACACCGTTTTTGATCAGTCTGAGCCTACAGTCATGGAGTCATCCCAGGAAGTGAAGCTTCAAAAGTACCGTGTTCGCCTCATTGATGAGATGCAGCTGACCAGTATCACTCAGTAACACCAATCAACGCCGTACACGTATGTAATATAACTTATTTTTTAATAATATCTATGCTAGGAAATATCCCCCCCTCCCCCCTTCTCGGAATTTTTCAGCTTAGGTCTTTAGGAGAACAGTGAAAAAAGACATCACCGTTATTTCCCTATATTATGGAAACTTTTAACGGCCAATTTTAGTATCTACAGGTAGGCATTTATATATTGGCAGAATTTTCTCGTGTAACTCGACCATCCTTCACACGGATCAGCTGTTTTTATGTCAACGAAACACCTCTATTTTTAGTTTCATTCGCGCGATTGCATGGACGTCCACTGCCGGTTTTGGACCATTTATCAATGCAAATTTCACGTATTTTTCTCAAACAGCTCATGACATATAACGCTCGAGTAATTCTCCACATATGCAGCAGTCAATCCTCCGGGATATTTTCCCAGCAACTTGACAAGGAACACGGAATGGGACACCGTACATTTGTACTACGTTACACATTCCCGCTACATCATGAAATATCCGTACACCATCTCTATCTCTCTTACCCGTACGTCTCAATTTATCTCAAACTGTTCACAATACATTCTAGAATAATATGATGCACGAATTTAAGAGTTTTGTGTCACAAAATGGCGCATAGGATCCAACCATAGCGCCATCTGAACCTTATTACGCAAGGGAGACAACTCGCACTAGGCCATGTTGTATTGGACCAAAACTATTGCCACTGTATTTTTGTGATTGTATGTTACATTTGTTATGTACCTGCTCATCTTGAGTGTTTGTACAATAAAATTCAATTTAGGCCAAGCCTCTTGTAGGTCCTTATTCCCACATGGTCATTTTTGGGGATAGAGAGGGACCGCTATGGGTTCGAATGGGTCGTGGAAGGTGTCATGTTGTAGCTCTCGGGGGGAAAAATGAATAAAAAATAAATAAATCAATAAATAATAATAATAAATAAAAAATAAAAAAATAAAAAATCGGCGAGTAGTAGACAAAGGGAAAATTGGGAAGTACTGACCATGCCCCAGAATACTTCAAGGTGATATGCATATCACGGCCTTAAGGCCTATGTAAGATGTAATCTACTTCACATTTTAGTAGTATAAAAAGCGCAAGTCCTATTGACCTTGCCCCTCCAAAGAAATAAGAAGTCGTGACCGATTCATTGTCAAAATCGGCTCTATTTTACAGGAGTATATACGATCAGGATGAGGCGACGTGACCGATCGAGATCTCCCTTTGTGAGGTATCAATGTGAAGCTTGTGTGGGGTAGAGTCAGAATGGTGTGTTTTTAAGTGCAAGTCGCGTCAATCTGCGCATGCGCAGCCTGGCCGTAGTAGAGAAAACAGGCATTTTTGGGGGTATGTGGAAAGGATCCCATCATCAGAATCTGTCCGTCATCTATTTGACCCAGAATCTCTTTCCTCAAGGGAAGGCCTCCAGAGATATTGCCTTGAACTACCAATACTTTGTGTTGTTCTCCAATCTTGGTCCGAATGCGTCGTATGAGGTGTCATATTGTAAGCAACGCCCGCCAACGCCAAGCTTAACGCTTCAACGCCCTGGTGAAATAGCTCAGAAGTTCTGATTTTCTACATATTCCATGGAATTGACACCAATTCATCGAAATGCAGTGACGCCCGTCGTTACGCCTTAACGCTCTTACATAACGACTTGACGTCATGATATAGACCGGAGAGAGAACAACAACAACAACAAGGATGACACATGAGAGAACAACAACAACAAGAAGTTTTTTCATATAGTTTATTTTCCCCAATGTTACATCATACCCACGCTGGGGAAGCCGCATTGGGTATGTTTACAACTCAAAAAGACTCTTGCCCAATCAGAGGCCACCATTTGTATCTGTCATATTCGTTCCTGTCCGTTAGATGTATTCTTGTCCAATCAGAAGTCTCCATTTCAGAAAGTTCCATCTTCGGCCATGTTCGCTCTTAACCGTTTATTCTAATCATCGGCGGGCAGGCCAGGATACCGTTGAGGCAACATATCCTCAGATAGTTGTTTGCGCATTCTGAGTATTCATCAGTGCACGAGTGACGCATTCAACCGATGGCAGTGGTGGATCAGCTTGGTAAGGAAAAACGTAACATTGGTCACCCTCTTCACTGTCCACTTGGTGTTGGGTCGTTGTTGTTGGGCCCATCCCAAGACATTCAATTGTTCCACTTGGTCCAGCATCATCTCTAGTGACCTCCGGTCATTGATGGTAAACGGTTGGTCGTACACTGGGTGGATGGCACTGGAATAGAAATAGCGCAATTCACCCGTCACCTTATGGCATAAGATGTACCCAAAATGCTACATTTAATGTGAAGGCCGTAGGTTGGTCATTGGAGATGGTTTCCACGTAGTTGCGTAGACGGGTGAGCTTGGTCAGTGGGAAATTGTAGATATCTTGAATAGGGTGATGACGGTGGAAACAGTGCCGTGTCATGGTCCAATGGCGCCGAGAGATGTCACTCTCTGGATGATATTCGGGTAAGAGATCGCTAGGAACATTTATGGGCTCGTCCAGAAAATGTTCGATGTATGACGTATGACTCGAAACCGTAACGGTGGGGTCCGGCTGGAAATCCAGGCTCTTCCCAACTGTGGGTATAGGCGGGCTCTCCGTCATCGCATCACCAGTGGCGTTCGGCTCCCCGGGCTTATCTTCACTGGATCTGACCTTCCGCGGCTCCTCTTCAGTAGGAAGTTGTCGCCAAAACCGTGGAGACGGACCATGAATCAAACGCTGATGCCGTTTTAACTGACTGGGTCGTCTGAAGAGTTCACCACAATCCTTACATTGTTCCGTCGCGCCCTCGTGGACTGAGCGTTCATGGCGCTGTAAATGATCTGGGCGCTGAAACGACAGTGTAGGCCTACATATCGTACAGCTATACCGGGCGGTTCCATCGTGCTTGGTAGCCTCATGGCGGCGCAAGTCGTGCCGGCGAGTGAATGATTTCGAGCACGCAGTACAAGTGAACATCTTGGTGGTTGACAGAGTGTCTGATGAAACGGCCAGGCCGTTTCCTTTTTATAGCAAGCTAGCTGTTGATCTATTTTTAGCACAATCAGTTCAACTTGGACGTCAGCGACCGGGGTGTAGATCCCGATTTAAGGGATGTTCGCGTCATCTGTGACGTCATTAGTGACGTCATCAGTACGAGTAGTAGCGAAAGTGGACATTTTGGGGCAGTGAAGGAAGGTATTTGGTATAGAGAGGGACCATCCTTGGTCCGAATGCGTCGCGTGAGGTGTCATCTTGTAGCTCTCGTGATGTAGATCCCGATTTAAGGGATGTTCGCGTCATCTGTGACGTCATTAGTGACGTCATCAGTACGAGTAGTAGCGAAAGTGGACATATTGGGGCAGTGAAGGAAGGTATTTGGGGTAGAGAGGGACCATCCTTGGTCCGAATGCGTCGCGTGAGGTGTCATCTTGTAGCTCTCGGGATGTAGATCCCGATTTAAGGGATGTTCGCGTCATCTGTGACGTAGTGTGCTTGCGTGTACGTGTATGTGTGTGTGTGTATGTTCGTGTGTGTCTGTGTGCATGTGTGCGTACGTGTGTGTGTCTGTGTGTGTGTTTGTGTGTGTACGCGTGTGTGTGTGTGTATACGTCTGTATGCGTGTGTTTATGCGTGTGTGTGTGTGTGTATGCGTCTGATGCGTGTGTGTGTGTGTATGCGTCTGTGTGTCTGTGTGCGTGTGTGCATGAGCCGATTTCTAAGAGCCCCGGAGAGAGAACAACAACAACAACAAGGATGACACATGAGAGAGGACACATGTTCATTCCTATATTTAAAGACTCTACCACCACCACCACCAACTCCACCAACACCACCACCGCACACCACCAACGCCACCACCAACGCCACCAACGCCACCACCAACGCCACCAACGCCACCACCGCGGTGGAAACCTTTGCGCGCCGGGGTCAAAGGTCAGTTCCGGTCACGTGAACGGAAGCGGAAGTGACCTCACAGAGGTCGTATGCAAATGTCACTTCCGAGATCTGAGCTCCACAGGCATTGAGCTCCAAGAGCTCCGATCCAAGAGCTCTGCCACACGGGAGTTCCCACCACCACCACCGGGCGTGGAGCTCTCGGAGCTCTGCCACACGGGGGCTACCACCACCACCACCACCACCACCGGGCGTCAACGCCCGGTGGTGGCGTTGGTGGCGTTGGTGGTGGCGTTGGTGGCGTTGGTGGTGGCGTTGGTGGCGTTGGTGGTGGCGTTGGTGGCGTTGGTGGTGGTGTTGGTGGTGTGCGGTGGTGGTATTGACGGAGTTGGTGGTGGTGGTGGTAGAGTCTTTAAATATAGGAATGAACATGTGTCCATATGTATTGGTCCTCTCTCATGTGTCATCCTTGTTGTTGTTGTTGTTCTCTCTCCGGGGCTCTTAGAACTCGGCTCATGCACACACGCACACAGACACACAGACGCATACACACACACACACGCATCAGACGCATACACACACACACACACACGCATAAACACACGCATACAGACGTATACACACACACACGCGTACACACACACCTACACACACACAGACACACACACGTCCGCACACATGCACACAGACACACACGAACATACACACACACACATACACGTACACGCAAGCACACTACGTCACAGATGACGCGAACATCCCTTAAATCGGGATCTACATCCCGAGAGCTACAAGATGACACCTCACGCGACGCATTCGGACCAAGGATGGTCCCTCTCTACCCCAAATACCTTCCTTCACTGCCCCAAAATGTCCACTTTCGCTACTACTCGTACTGATGATGTCACTAATGACGTCACAAATGACGCGAACATCCCTTAAATCGGGATCTACATCACGAGAGCTACAAGATGACACCTCACGCGACGCATTCGGACCAAGGATGGTCCCTCTCTACCCCAAATACCTTCATTCACTGCCCCAAAATGTCCACTTTCGCTACTACTCGTACTGATGACGTCACTAATGACGTCACAGATGACGCGAACATCCCTTAAATCGGGATCTACACCCCGGTCGCTGACGTCCAAGTTGAACTGATTGTGCTAAGAATAGATCAACAGCTAGCTTGCTATAAAAAGGAAACGGCCTGGCCGTTTCATCAGACACTCTGTCAACCACCAAGATGTTCACTTGTACTGCGTGCTCGAAATCATTCACTCGCCGGCACGACTTGCGCCGCCATGAGGCTACCAAGCACGATGGAACCGCCCGGTATAGCTGTACGATATGTAGGCCTGCCACTTCAAATGTTTCAGCAATTCCCAGATCATTTACAGCGCCATGAAGCTCATTCCACGAGGACGCGACGGAACAATGTAAGGATTGTGGTCAACTCTTCAAACGACGCAGTCAGTTAAAACGGCATCAGCGTTTGATCCATGGTCCGTCATCACGGTTTTGGCGACAACTTCCTACTGAAGAGGAACCGCGGAAGGTCAGACCCACTGAAGATAAGCCCGGGAAGACGAACGCCACTGGTGATGCGATGACGGAGAGCCCGCCCATACCCACAGTTGGGAAGAGCCTGGATTTCCGGCCGGACCCCACCGTTACGGTTTCGAGTCATACGTCATACATCGAACATTTTCTGGACGAGCCCATAAATGTTCCTAGCGATCTCTTACCCGAAGATCATCCAGAGTGACATCTCTCGGCGCCATTGGTCCATGACACGGCACTGTTTCCACCGTCATCGCCCTATTCAAGATATCTACAATTTCCCACTGACCAACCTCACCCGTCTACGCAGCTACGTGGAAACCATCTTCAATGACCAACCTACGGCCTTCACATTAAAT
>JAVTVY010012580.1:0-52197 GCA_036873755.1 Hanleya hanleyi
AACCGCAGGATGTTGTATTACATGGCATCATATTTTTTTGGCGTAATATTTAAGTCCTTTTAGTCTTTCAAGGTTCGGTTTAAAAGCATTTGGAGGCAATGGATTGCTACACACCTTAAATTAAAGAATATTCTGTCAAATGGCATACCGGTACTCCCTATCCCACATTTCAAAGTCTATTTATAACAGTGTTCATGGTACTGCAGAGAAAACATGTGACTCCACATTCATTGGAAGCCAGTTCATGGATCAATTCCGTCTGATTCACAATCAGTCCATGTTATACTCCTCTCAGTTCAGATATTAAAGATTCAGTTATTTTAATATTTTCTATGTGTTGTTCCCTGTATTATTCCATATATGAAGGCCTGTATCATTCAGTACTCTGTTATTTCTCGAAAAATCATAATGTAAGAGTTAATATGTCCAGTCCACATTGAAGAGCGCATGGGTCTGCATTTTCAAAATGTCTTCTTTTATTTCTGTTTCTCTTCACTTCTGGTATTTCAATCTTGAAGCTGTAGAACAAAACAAATGTAAGTTATGATATATCTGAAAAATCTTAACTGACCCATAAAATCACATCAACATAACAAGTATACTTCATTCTACCTTTTAAAGAGCTATTTTTTCACTGAAGTCATCTAAATGTCTACTTCACAATTGTCCATATAAGTTGTAGTGAACCCTAGCTACCGTTTCTCAATGTATACAATTACAAATTCATCTGACATGTCTGAAGGGTTCAAGGTACATATAATCTGACAGTCCTAAGAACCCTAAAGTCATCATATGAAGACAATTTGATCACTTACATTCTATTTGGCCATGTATAGGTGAACTTGTTTGTTCCTCAGCAATATGTAAGCTTAAACAATACTATAACTATGCACTGAATAAGATATAATTATTTTTAGCACATAACTAGTATACTAGTATTACATACCAAGGAAAACAGATTATTTTTATCAACTTGTGAGATACATGTATTCCCCGAGAAATTGTAAATAGTTCAACCAAACTTGGAAGGCTGTGGTGAAATGAGTGATGAATGTTAATTAATATGGATGTAAAACCATATTTTTTACAAACATGCTCCATAAATGATAATTGATTTTTTTGCTATCCAAGATAAATTACCCAAATTTTGCCTGTGATGATAGCTTACATATTGATCTTCTACATTGAATTCTTCAACATATTTTGGGACTGAAACTGTCATTTTCTTGTTTTGTGAAAGCTAATCTAACTCATAAAATTTAAAGATTTTTACCCCATGAACCGATTATTTTTCTTGCAATAAGAAAATGACATTTAATGTCCTAGAATATTTTTAAAAAATCAGAATTAGTGATTCTAATACATTAAATATTGAAGGTAAATCTGAAAGCTAGCAGCGTAAATAACTTTGGGGTAATTAGTTAGATATTAAAGACTACGTATTTGTCCACTTATGTCTTATGAAATTACAAGAAAATATATTTATTTCTAGAAACACATCAAAATTCTAGAATAAGCTTACAGATGTTTCCAGATTTAATATCTACATGTAAAGACAAAGTTTTTGTTTGTTTTGAGAAAACCATTTTTTGATGTGTAGTTATACATTTGTTCAGTGCCACCCACTGAATAAATAACAAACTCATCTTAAGCAATTGCTAATTAAAATTAGAATGTATCTTACTTTCAACTCCTCCACATATATGACAGCCAGTGTTTAGGTTTGAACTTTCCCTCCAAACTCAATGGTGGTTTTAAGTTCTGCAACATGAGAGCAAGAGTACACATGATTTGTGTATTAAAGGACAGGTTCAATTTTATTTGTTTGCGCTAATGACATAATGTTTATAAAATACCTTTCATATTGCACATGGCGATATGATGTGTAGAATGAAAGTTTATTACACGAGAAACAGTTCAGTATATGATGTAGGTATCAAAATGTAGTACATGTATCATTTTCCACACAGCAAAACTACCATTCTTAGTTGATGTGATCTTAAAAAGTAATTGGATCAGCTTGATTCTGTTTATACATGTATAATGGGAAATCATGGCCTCAAACTTTAACAAGCACATTTTTGTTATAGCCATTGAACTAATTTACATATTCCGTATACAGTATCGCTGAATTTTTATCCAAGGAAAACTTAGTCTGCAAGATCATATATCTTGATATCATCTAATCAGGCCCAAAGAATTCATCATTGCCAATGCCTGAGACAAGTTCAGATCATAAAACTATTACATATTTGTATATTTGTGTTTGTATATATTGCGCACAGAGAGGCCTCATTTGAAACAAAGAAATTAGATCTCTGGAAAACTAGGTGATTTTAGACTTCCTCATTAGAATTATTAGATATGGTAATTAAAAACATTCATCTTTTGTTACTTCACCTTAATAAGCCGATTCGATCATCAAAAAGTTGGACTGTGGCGTTGCCTCAAACAAATCAGCATCACAAGTCACTGTAAATTTAAATGAAATAATTTAATTTCTTCACAGATTAATATGTGAATCACAAAACCCTGAAATAAAATCAAAATATTGAAATTTGTGTGTGGTGGGGGGGGGGGGAGGAGGGGGCTGGAGTAATGGGAGCTAATTGTTGATATAATTTTAATTTACTGAATATATATAGGCCCTAAATAGGCAGTAAAAAATATATGAATATGAATAATATAATATATAAACGGTTGCAATCCGATTTTGGGTGAAATATTTGAACAGAATGACGACTGACAATGTGAATATCAACACGTGAGAGACTGTAACCTGTAAAACACACCAATTCAGTCACCGCACCCTTTGCCTTTAAATTGGTGCTCAACTTGAACTACTGAATGCAACAACAAATGGAAGGTCTCAAAACAAGCAGCGATATGTACTTTATAAACATCCAAGTTGAGCTAATTCTGAGTTGTCGGATAATCTGTTTATGAAAACATTATTTACCCACTATTTTACAGCATTTCGTGCCAAACTTGCTTCACAATGGCGCCAAGACGGGACACACTCATCGCACAAAGTTGTCAATATTTTTACAAATACATCAGCCCCTGTCCTATTTTGTATGAGTTAACCAGTCATTGGCACCCATACTCTATAAATATGTTCATGTTCAAGCAGAAACCACAAATTGCAATAGTAAAAACTGACATAAAAGGCACCAACCTGCTGTTGCAATGTTGACAACTTCTGCGTCTTCGCAAGTCACGTGATTCGGCTCAAGGGGTCATGGTCGCGTCAACAAAATGTTGGCCAAGGCCTAACCCTATATGCAGCGAAGGATGACGTAGCGTAATGTGGGTTAGGTATCCAGACTAGGGTTCGTCGGAGCGGCCAATTTTCCAGCGGAGAGCGACCCCTGGTGGCGAGGTTGATGTCACAGTATCTCATTCTATCCATTCGCGCACAAGAGTACGATTACAAGGGAGGTCATTGCTATGCGCAAAAAGCTGCGCAGAACAGCCATTGTTGTAACCAGGGAGCCACATGCCGTTTATTTTTTACGATCAATATCTTCCATTTTCTCGAAAATGGTAGACACAAGTTTAGTTTAATTTGGCCAACTGTGTTTTATTCTAGTTTTTGACTCCTGCCACTTTCACGGAGTTTAAGGAAAATCAATTCCAACTTATATTTTGTACAGTTTTAATGCGGAATTCCGGATCGATATTTGTTTCAAAGAATTCGGACGTTAAGGTTAACAATTGCGCGAGACACTCAACATGCGCTTGTCAAAATTTATTACAGTTTACAGTCAAAGGTAATACGTGGGCTCTGGTTTAAACAACATCCATTCTGCTGAGTTACATTCTGGGCTTACCAGAATCATTAAAATAATACCTGGCCTGAATGATCCTTGTTGGACGGCTATAGGCTAATGAGATGCCGTGTGAATTTCGATGAATAATCGATATTTATTGATATCACCCCACTCATAGTTTCCAGATCATGCTAAGTGTTAGTGTTAAGCTCCTGTAATACCGTTTTGAAAGGAGAATCGACGACTTGATACGAATATGCCAGCAAATTGCTGTATACGTTTGTATATTAAGTACTATGACATCTGAGTCAGTATTTACAATTTATTGCAAAACATACGTCTGCACGGACATTCGGGGCGAGTTAACAGAAAATGTGTTTCAACATTGCGATCAATATTGTCTGTGCTTTAAACGTTTCGTCTTTTTCTTTTTCTTATCCAACCACAACGAATTCATTATCATTGTATGCTTAAAGCTATCTATACCGTCATATTTGTTTGCTTTCTTAGGGTGACATTTATTCAGCTTTTATTTCTTCCTACTTCCCGATGATGGCCTGTTTACCTCATTCGCTAAATGGGTCGTATGGCGCACTGCTCCTTCTATGCCAAATCTATACTACAATCGTCTAGTCCGTCATTTATAATTCAGCCGTCGTCCATTAAAGAATATCCGCGTCCATAATCCAAAGACCTATTCCATATTCCATATAACAGTATTAGCACCAAATTCAAAAAGACAATCATAGTATACATAAACATAGGTTAGTTTCCTGCAAGAGAGAAGCGGTCAACAGTTTTCAATGATGCCGACAAGACATCATGATGTTCCAAAAATATAAAATCCGTATCGCTGATCAGTTTTCTTAATCCATAATCTAAACCATGTTCAGGATTAGATTCTAAAGCTAACATAGATTCATATGAATCCACCTTCCTCTAACCAATTTATTTCTTATTTGAGTTGGCATACTCGACGTAAAAGCAAATTCGTAAGTCACTAATATAGTCTAAACTATCTTTTTCAAATATCCTACTGATAATGTAGTCTAATATGATTCAGTTGTTAAATAAAAACCAGTAAACACAATAGCTATACAATCGTCAGTTTTTATGGCACAATCGTGAGAATCAGTTTACTCAGCAGCGTAACAGCTTTGTACAATTACTAGGAGCTTAACTTACTTTCACCAGACCATTCTCAAAGGCTTGTAATAGAATTAAGTCCTCTGTCTATGTGTAGTCAGCTACAAAAAATATTGAACAATTGTGTTCAATTAAGTCTATCTAAAGTAACACCAGTAGAAGGTTATATTGATTTATTTTCGACGCACCTGTGGTAGCTAACGTTATGGCAAATTCACATAATTGATATTGTTGGAGCGACAAAAAAAAATCGGTTTTCCAGTTATCTCTTGAATAGTGATGTTTCTTAATAATTTGGTTTTGGAGGGGGCATAACAACAGCCCTTATTAAAGACTGTAGATAACTACTATTACAAATATAATCAATGAGTATTAACTATTAGACATAACTATACCAATCAAACATGGATACATATAAAATATTCATTATATTATTGTCAGAGAAGGCTGAACTGACCTTATCAGGCCAGGGCGATCTGAGGTCTGTCCCAGCCTGGGAACGTAGGCAGGCATTTCGAACCCCCCATTTTATTTTCGTTACGCCTTCGAGTAAATGCTTGACACATTTTTTTATACTACATATTTGGATGAAGATCTACAAGAAAATGTAAAAAAACAAAACATCCTCGATGGCCGCCATGATGACGTCTCGGTGACGTCATCTTGTCGTAAGCCATTTTCGCTTATTTTATTTTTTTTTACCGATTTTCCGAATTTTGATTAATCTTTTATGCTATTTTAAGCAAGAAGATGCGGGAAAATAGACAGAAAAGGCCGAAAGCACGTTTTTCTGAGGACAGCTCGTGGCCACCATATGGAATATTTCCATGATCCTTTGTACCTAGGATTATGTAACTTGTCTCAAAACTACGCCAATAAGATTCGCGGAAAAGTCAGAAAGTTTCATCTAACTTGTTCTCTTCGTTCTGGACCTACGATGAAAAGTTTGATAGGAGGGCATCATGTCGCAGGCCACGTAGGTTTGAAAAATCGGAAAACAGATGAAAAACCAATTTACAGCTTTCATACGAGTCAAATGATGTTTCACGGAATATGTTTTCACCACATTGGCGAAAGAAGTCTGACTTAACATGCATACATGTAGCCGGTGAGTTCATAAAGTTGGTATTTGTCCATTTTCAAATGTGTCATTTTGAGATCCCTACCAGCAATTATTTCAACCATCTTTACAGCCGTTGTCGTCAGAAAGCTTAACACAATACATGTATAATCAAAATACAAATTGATGGGTTTCCAAATCTATACAGATTACAGGTATATTCTACTATAATCGCGTACACAACAAAAGAATATGCTTACCAGTGTCTAACCCATTGTAATACTCTGATTAACCTTGACCCTAACTCATTGTGGTAATTATACCTTTGCATTTTGTATTCGGTCAATTTACTCTCTTGGTTGCATCCTGTTATAGCGAATGCCACTTTGAACTTCCGTTCGTGATATTGTTACACCCCTCCTACGAATCTTCGCCCGTACTCAGTTCAGAGAGGGATGATAAGTGACCTCTTGCGGCAACACGATGTCGAATTTCAAGGATAAATTCTCAGACCTAACGTACAAATCTCTCAGAGAGACAACTAAGTTAGAAAGCGGGGACTGGTTTGAGTATGTGTATTTGCCTTGGTCTCTTAGAAGAGATAATAAAATTACAAAGCAGGGACTGGATTGATAGCTTTATCAGCGTTGCTCTCTTATGGAGGCAATGAAGTTACTAAGCAGTTACTGGGTTGACAGCGTTTTCAGTGTTGCTTTCTCTGAAAGAGAAGTGAGGTACGAAGCAGGGACTGGATTGGCGGCGTCATAAGCGTTGCGCCCTTAGAAAATGAGAGTGAAGTAACAAAGCAGGGATTGGATTGACGGCGTAATCAGCGTTGCTCTCTTAGCGAATGAGAGTGAAGTAACAAAGCCGGGATTGAATTGACGGCGTTATCAGTGTTGCTCTCTTAGAGAATGAGAGTGAAGTAAGGAAACAGGGATTGGATTGACGGCGTCATCAGCGTTGCTCTCTTGGAGAATGGAAGTGAAGTAACAAAGCAGGGATTGGATTGACGGCGTTATAAGCGTTGCTTCCTTAGAAAATGAGAGTGAAGTAACAAAGCAGGGATTGGACTGACGGCGTTATCAGCTTTGCTTTCTTAGAGAATGAGAGTGAAGTAACAAAGCAGGTATTGGATTGACGGCGTCATCAGCGTTGCTCTCTTAGAGAATGAGAGTGAAGTAACAAAGCAGGGATTGGATTGACGGCGTCATCAGCGTTGCTGTCTCAGAGAATTAGAGTGAAGTAACAAAGCAGGGATTGGATTGACGGCTTCATCAGCGTTGCTCTATTAGAGAATGAGAGTGACGTAACAAAGCAGGGATTGGATTGACGGCGTTATCAGAGTTGCTCTATTAGAGAATGAAAGTGAAGTAACAAAGCAGGGATTGGATTGACGGCGTTATCAGAGTTGCCGTCTTAGAGAACGAGAGTGAAGTAACAAAGCAGGGTTTGGATTGACGGCGTTACCAGCGTTGCTCTCTTAGAGAATGAGATTGAAGTGACAACGCAGAGATTGGATTGACGGCGTATGCAGCTTTGTTCCCTTAGAGAATGAGAGTGAAGTAACGAAGCAGGGATTGGATTGACGGCGTTATCAGCGTGACTTTCTTAGATAGAGAATTAAGTTACAAAACAGGAACTGTATTGACAGCGTTATCAGAGTTGTTCTCTAAGGGACAGCATGAAGTTACCGTCAGCGCTGTGCTCCTTGAGGGAGGGAATGCAGTTAGTATGAAAGGACAGCGTGTCCAACGACTCTTCTGATGGGATACATCGCCAGCGTTCAGCTTTTTAGAGCGTTGTCCTCAAAGACAGAGAGAGAGAATGAAACTACAAGAAAGACACGGCGTTCTCGACGTTTTTCTTATGCCATTGGAAAGGACTGCATTGTCAGCGTGTTATATTCCAAGTGTCGTAAATTGCAGGCATGATATTCACCCTTCTCATATATCCTCTTAATCCTGAACGCCAAGCTCGGACGCAACAACATCCATGTTTCAAGTGATTCAGCGCAGTCCCCTCAAATGATAAAAGCCAGAACGATTGTAGCCCTTTCCGCCAGCGGAGGATTCGATAAGACAGTAATCTAATAACCGTGGACACAGAACCAGGGTTTGGTTTGATGAATTACTCTCTGACCCTAATTTTCCACCGTTTGTAGCAGGCAAAATGCTCCGTATTTGTAATAAATCCCATTATAATAGAATGTTGAACACTGACAATGCAGTTTCCTGCATGATGAGAGGAAGAAGGTTCAGTTTTCTGTAATTTGCTGTGTAAAATCGCCCCCCCCCCTTCCCCCTTACGAGTACAAATCTGCCAAGGGTGTCCATGCACTACCTTATTTGTCAAGCATTTACAATTAGCATGTATAATCTCTAAGGATGCAACACTGACGACGCGGTCAATGATATTGCCACAAATGGCTGCAGTTGGAATACTAACGCTGGCAATGCTGTATGTGCTTGTTAGCTTCATTCTCTCTCTGTGAGATTACAACACCGACAAAAGTTTTAAAGCTATTCCTGATTCGAAACTACATCATCTCTCCAAGAGTGCAAAGCTGAAAATGTTTTTAATGTAGTACCCACACATAACCGCAATCGCTATGATGAATGCTGGCAATGCAATTCCCTCAAGCGTAAGACGCAAGCTGAGAACGCTCTGCCTTCACTGCGGCTTCATTAAACATACCTACCCATTCCATCGCAATACAATTACTCAACATCATATTGATTAACTACAGAACCAGTGGAACTGTAAGAAAACACTGGTTCTAGGAACCACACCTAGAGTATAAACCGATGTAGCTCTGAGTCTATTCATAGCAGTTTATACTGTAGGTGTGGTTCCTGGAAAATGTGTTTCTTACTACTTCCGGAATATAGTAAAATATATAGGGGAGATAAACCGTTCCAGAATGTTGACGGGGAACCCGGGGCAATCGAACAATTGATAGCACATTATTTTGAAATTACGGCATCTTTTAACTGTTGGCTGAAATGGCATTGCTCACGTGGGTCGTCTGACCATTTCAGGAAAGTCATCGTGTGCCAAAAGTTTCGCAGAGCTTTCGGCATTTTCTGAATAGGAATCTCTTCCAGCAGAATACAGACAATGATATCATCTCTTCCTACCTCGAGTGATTTCATACCTGCATACATTATCTCAGTTGGTCCGAAATGGGATTCAAGAAAACCAGCACTGATTACTAAAATTATCTTCCTACTTTGTCTCATTTTGTCAACAATGTTCTCGTGAATGGGTTTCCCCGGTGTAAAGTCGCGCTTGTGAATACACAGCTTCAACGGTTTATCTCCGACTTCAAGCACAGTGTGCAAATTGTCAATAACCCACTCATAATTTTCCTCGGAATACGCAACGAACGCGTCGTACACATATTCTTCTTGCTCGAGGAATTCAGAAGGCGGCTTTAGTTGGCTATAAAACCAGTATCGTATGTTAGTGCGATAGCGATACACGAGGTAAACCAAGAAGATGAAAACCAAGGCAAATGAAATACAGAAGACGCCGATGATGAGCCACGTATGGCTTATACAGCTCACTGATAAAGTTTTTAGATCACTTTTAAAACCAATGAAATCAACCCGGCTTCCATTTGACAGAAAGCAGGTATAATTGCCGTCCAGATCTAGAAGGATATCAGTACTGTATATCCAGCGGATGAACTCCAGCGTCTTACAGGTACATTGAAATGGATTGCGTCCCAGACTGAGGCGAAAACGAGAATGGCCATGCTGAGCGGCGGAAAACCGCTCAAACAGGGAAATTTCTTCGACGGTCAGATGAGTAAAGGCATTGATGGACAAATCCAATCGGCTAATGTTCTTTAGGTGCATAATGGCTGAAGGAACACGCTGTAGTTTGTTGTTAGACAAACTGATCGATCGTAATGCTGTGGTGGAGATGAAGAGTTTATCATTCAGATTTGTCAGTTTGTTCCCGGACAGGTCTAGTTCTCTCAAATCCCAAAGAGTTTGGAAACTGTCACTAGCTCCTTCCGGATCACCGATATCCATGTACAGATTCGGAGTATTTGTGATTGCCAGTTTCTGTAGTCCTGAGAAGTCTGTAAGAAATCGATTGAGATGACCACAAAGCACACCTGAAATATCCAAATCCGTTAAATGTTCGAATCCTTTGATATGCCTTTCGCAGTTATCAAGGTTGTTGTAGGACAAATTGAGAGTTCTCAGGATTGTTGAGTTGTCAAATTCGATATCACTGTTAAGGTACGCCCAGTTTATAATGTTGCTGATATTTATTGTCTCAAGGGATGGTAGTGGATTCAAAGCGATTGGAACGGCCGAACTGAGAGCTTCACTACGTTCATTTATTATTGATTGGGTGACACCCAAAGTTTGACTGTTCTCAAATTTAGGATTAGCAGTGATGTCAACCGCCGTATGTACGGGTGCATTAAAACTTCCACTCACATCAATGTACTTGATCGATGTATACTTCCCAAACCATAAGAAATCAGAGAACAGTTTCCCTGGAAAATATCGCATGGCATGGGCAAATATTTTCAAGATTTTCAGACAATCTGGTCTGCCAAAAGATGGCGCTTGCTGATTATCACCCGCATAAAATATGTAATTTTCGGACATATCAAGATATTTAACGCAAATAGTTTTCAGATAGATCGTGTCACTTTCATGCAGCATAAAGTTTTTGGGGTCTAAAATTATCCAATTCATGATACTGAAATTGATCTCCTCCATATTCCTATGCTGGAGTCCGTACAGCGCTTTAAGAGCATTCCCCAATCCAAGTCTGTTATTGTTGGATAAGTCCAGTATTGACAGCTTGTATAGTGGAAGAAAAGTCCCGATCTCAACAGCTGTGATACCACAGTCAATCAGTCGAAGTTCTTTAATGCTTATTTTTGCAAATGTGACGAAAGTATCGTTTGTCAGTTTTCCAATTGGACAAACAAACTTTGCATTACGAGACCGACCTGCAGTTGAAAGCGTCTCAAGATTGGTTAGTTCTGCGAACCCATCTTCAAAGGCGAAGTCTGCTGGGAAGTCCATGAAGAGTTCCTGTAAGTCGCGTAGCACCGAAAATCCTCTGTCGACGCCTTTCCACTCCGATGAAGTGGTCGCGGCATATACTTGTATTCGCAACGTTTCCAACCGTTTCAGTGGTCCAAAAAGAGTCGGGGAAAATATTTCTGGAAGTAATTTGAAGGCGTTGCGAGACAAATTTAGGCACACGAGAGTTTCCAAATCTTCAAATGCCATGGGCTCCAGGAACCGAATTTCATTATCTGATAGGTCTAATATTCTCAGTTGTGATACACCAGTGAAGGTGCCATTCTCTACAGTTGTTATATAATTCGAGTCCAAATAGATTTCCCTTGTATCTGGAGCGAACGTGGAATTCGGAACTTCCGACAAGTCTTGATGACTGCAGTTGACCGACTTTTGTTGCCGGTTGATCGGACATTTTGTCCGAGACATGTCCTTGTCATTTGCATCTCGTCCAATAACACTAGGAAATACAAGAGCAATGGTCATGATAAATCTCCAGATGTCCATGTTGCGTTTAAATTGTGAAGACGAGATCCACGTCAAGAACATTGCTGGTAAACAGATGAAGTCGCCCTAAAATATAGAACGGTACCATACAATGGTATCAATGTGAAATAAGGAAACTGTTAATAATGAACAGCGCACAGTTCCTAGTTCCTGTTCTATGTATTAAGAGGGCAAAATCAAGCATTTTTTTTTGTCCGCGACATATATATATCGATGTCATTTTTCTTTTAACAAAGCTGGTAAAACTAAATCTGGAACCTGAATGAATACGCAGAAGTCCATATTCAACACAAGGTCAGCATGCTGAAATGAATCTGTGATCTATAATGGTATAACTCAATGATATTACTGTGAAATGAGCTGATTATAAAAAATAATCAGTGTTATATTAGGGTAATTTTGGATAAATCAGTTGCGAGTTCCTGTCCAGTGTTTCATTATTTAATAATTAAAATCAGCCATGTGAAACCTTTCCTGGTGTTTATAACAATTATCACCATGTTTAAATTAGCGAGGTTGATCGACAAACGAGCTTTGAAAGACACGACCTCATACAAGGACAAACAGTTATAGTGTAGAAAAGGACCCCCCTCATCAAATGCGGAGGAGGAATTTATACCGGCTTATACCAATAAGCGCCTTCACTGAAAGTTTCTCAAATGTGACGATAAAAATCGCATGCTGATAGCAAAGTACGAGATCAGCGTGCAAGATCTTTGACGTTACGTTTCGTAATTTGTGTCTAATTTCGCTTAACCCGTGTTCATATGAATAGCCACAATCAAAGCTGGGCTGATATACATCATTCTCTAGATAACGACTTTACAATGAAAATTATACGAAGTAAGAATACTGATAGCGATAATAATTTGATATTTTTGGAACATCATGATGTCTTGTCTTCATCATTGACAAATAACCGCTACCCCTTGCAGGAAACTAGCCAATGTTTAGGTATAAGATGATGATTATTATTATTATTTGGTGCTAATGATGTTACATGAAGCATTTCCTTGGATTATGGACGAGGAAGTTGCCACATGAACAGGTACAATAAAAGCGTACCTGAGATACAACACATATCACGAATCGTTAGAGTCTTGGTATGTGCTTTAGAATAGGTTAACCAGAAGGCTATTCTGTGAAGTCATGTGACGCAGTCAGTATGTCGGCACCTCTTCCCACTTCCCTTATATGTGTTGTAATTTAACGGGTGACGGTTGAAAATTGAATGACTGACTAGATGCTCGTATTCGAGGTTTCAGACGGTGAACTAGTTTGGCGGATCAGCAGGAAAATCGGGAGAAAAAGTTGTGGAAGTAGCAAGAGGGACTCGACTGAGTAGCAGGAGATGGGACGAGGACGGGGTGTCAGGAGAAGGGACTAGGCTGGAGAAGCAGCAGGAAGGACTAGACTGGAGTATCATTTTGGACGACATCATTAATATTTCTTACATTTTATGTAGTAAATTTGGCCGGCACATCTTCAGAAAACTCTATGCCCAATATTCGTGGCGACAAATGACCTACCTGTCAATTTATTGGTAAAATGAACACTGTTCGTTTCGAACCAGACCGCCTGATATACAATCACTTCGCATGAACTGAAAATGCCAAAATAACACATGGGGTACCCGATGAAGGCCGTCACAATTCTCTCGCAGCTTTCTCGATCAAAATTTCTCGACATTCTCTCGATCAACATAAAACTTTTGATTCTTGATGCGTCAAAAAACACGAATTGAAAACGATATGGAGAGAATCGATCGAGAATTTTGAAAACGATTTCATTTTCTTCATATTTTTCTTACGACATTCTCTCGAAGATTCGCCGATATGATCGGGATTTCCTCGAGAAAACCAAGCAAAATTCTCGATTGGAGGAAAAACGATTAATGCAGACTCTTCCTAATGACACAAGAGCAAAAATTGTTTACGTATATCCAGCCGGTCATAAGCCCTACATACGCTACATTTTTTTTTAAAACAATGAATATTCATGTCTGATTTCTTCCTTGTGTGGTGAGGTTCCCTGCATGAAAAGATACTACGTAGGAAGTCACCTCTAAAGGCCAGCTTGGGGTCATTTGAGATCTGATGATGTAAAAATTGTTTTGTATGCCACATGTTCCGTTATTCAAGCAGGTATTACAAAGAGGTAAACAGGCTAAATTACATTCACGTGGGATACAAATCTGGACACATGTCAGTCTAGGGTTAAATTAGGTGAAGTTAGGTAAATTTGGCGGCTGATTCAAGCAAAGAGGCGCGCTTACAAACAGATACCTATGTTAAATCAAATCTGTTTGGACGAAATGTGAAAATGCGGCACGGGAATTGCGATTACGGAATGACCTTTTATAGGATCATGTTGGTGTCCCGGTGGTCCTCCACAGTTTCGTAGCAATGGCCCCGGTCTAATTTCATAATAGGTGAAGGTGATAGACTGTCCGTGTTCTGATACATGATAATTCCGCTTGCCTTCTTAATAGCTTATATCTATAATACCATCCTGTTCAGCATTATCAACGCTGCAAACAAGCATATACAGATCGATGGCTGGCTTCGTCTACACGGTGATCCGGGTCTTGGAGTAAATGTTGTCCTGCCTCAGTAGGAATCATTTACGGAGAGAAAATCTGACAAAAAACGGGCAGGTTGACTCCCACTTTTTTTCGCCTTGAGAAAGAAATTTAATTGAAATCGCTTGTACAGATTTTCCTGGAAATTGGGCCGAATTTGACCATTTTTCGACATTTTAAGGGGTTTTCTAGAAAAAAATGAAGCAAGTTTGGAGGGGAATGTTCGAGATTCATTTTTCTACAACTTATCAGTGCTGTGTCATAAAATAATATTTTAATCATGCTCTTTCAGAAAATATATACATCTAAGTGATTTGGGTTGACGATTTTACGACAATTGGTGACTACGACTATGGCAAAGCTCTTCACTGGGTCGATTTAAGGGATCACGTCCAATTAATCGAGGCACCTTCTCGATGTCTTCGAGATGTATCGATGTTTCTCGGCTGAAAAATTCAGATCCAGAAAACAGACCTCTTTTCTGATGATGTTTTCCATGTTATTCATCGTTTAATCTATATATCTATTATGTCCCGATGTTTCCTGGATCTAACCGAAGGACAAATTTCATGTACTCATATATAAAGTATGAATATATAATTGAATGATCTCCTCTCACATCGATAATTCATAGTATATCTGACTAGTATATATGACACATCAACTGGATATGCTCTGAATAATAATGATAAGGAAACATGCGTTAATTATTGTTCTATTAAGTTTTTTTGGACCAAACATGGATCGTTTCAATCGAAAACTGAAAGCTATGTTTAGTGTTTGACCGGTGTATTAACCTAATTGTGTAATTTGTTTTATAATTTTGTATTATTCATTGGAGATTACATTTTTCCGAGAATTACTGTCTTGTGATATAGTTAAAATGAGGAAATTAGATCAACAGTGTTTATTTCTGACATAAGCTTGCCTCGAAGTGGTTACCGGAAATACTGACAGTAGAATGTAATAGGGGAGTTGACGGCCAGAGAAGCCGGGAAGCCGATGACGTCGTGACGTCATAAATAGGTCGAAGTCGTGCGATGTTCGTCTATCGATAGTGTCACGAACATAGCCCAAGGGGGTTGTAGGTCAACGTCTGTTCTCCGGACCGCGACAATAGCCCGAGGTGTTTGCGGTGTTTTATGTCCGAGCTCAGCGGGCCGTGTCTATAGCTTTTTTGCGGTGTTCGAGGTTATGGTCTATTTATGGAGCCATACTGAAGGTGCGGTGTTCATCGTCTATATATATAGACCTATAACCCGGAGGTGCGGTGTTCACCGAACAGTGACTATAGCGTGAGAAGCGTTCGCGGTGTTCTATATCCGTTCAGCGGTCCGTGTCTATAGTTAGCGATACTAATGAAAGCCCGCGGCTAATTCGGAAAGTTTGCGTATAGAACACGGGGGTTACGTTCCGCACCACTCGACGTCTCATCTTACACATCTGGTAATCAATCAAACTAAGAATATACTCGTAGTCTATATATAAAAATATATATATATAAGGACAGTTCTGAAACAGGGAAGCCGGGAAGCCGACGAAGTAGATCGGTGGAGCGTGACTAATGAAAGCAGGCGGCGTTCCATATCTGTTCAGCGGACCGTGTCTATAGCCGGAGGACATATATGGCATTGTTTAACTCTATTATAAAACGACACTACGTCTCGCACGAATGATTTTAATTATTACTGTCACTCATCTTCCACACTGGTGATAAATTCCTCGCGGTGTTCTCGAATCATCTATTTGCCCTTTGAAGGTGACATCAGCTCTATTTTTAGACTCAACTAATGGTGTATTTAAGGAGCTTGATAACACCTTTCTCTTAATATAAAATAGCTTGTGACAACGTCGAAAAGACATACGTACATTAAGAGGATGAACTGAGGACTACCTTCAAACGATTATTATGGGTAAGCTTTTCAGCACATTTGGTTTTCCTCATAGGTTAAGAGCCTATTGCTAAACTTATACTATGTGGAGTTTTTCCTTACATGGGTAGAGGACATTTCCTTATTTACATAGGTAGAGTATCCAAACGGACATCCTCCGCGACTTAACCGTAAAGTTAATTCAATTTAAGGTGAACCGCTTTGTTGACTAAGATCTCTCACTCACCGGAATCGTGAAAAAGAGTTCAGTGGGAATACCAATTTCGACATACCCCCTGACGTCATAGCGAAGTCAGCCAACTAGGAGCGCGATTTATAACCTTATGATGCTTTTGATACTCAGTCATACAAGACGATGAATGATTTATAACATATCTAGGTGACATACCATACTAGTCCTCCAGACATTCACATCATTATTATCAAGCGGACGATATCTATATATGTAAGTCCAAACACGCTTTAATCATGATCAGGACGTGTATGACACGATTCTCAATGCGACCTAAGCAGTCAAGCGAATTACAAAAGGTATGTAAGGTATAATGAGTGTTACAAGGATACAGTTCGTCACGCACGAGTGGTTGTAGCCCGAGGGCAACTGCGGCGATGTTTGATATATACTTCGTCACGCACGATTGGCTGGTTCACTGAGACGACTATGTTTCCCCTTAAAGTTCATTAAAATATACTCGATAAATAGGTAGAATCTGTAAATGTACGCCTAAAGCCTAGAAATTTCGTTTTCGACCAACAAAAAATTTTTTTTTTTGGATAAATTACCCATGGCGATATCTCGGGAACTAAGACGGATAGAGACTCACGGCTTACGGCGTCGTATTCCTCTCGTATAGATGTACAGTAAAGCTCCTATACAATTTTATCGCCCGATGATAACTTTCGCCGCAATTAGACGATAATCGATGTGACGTGATTCAGTGATTTCTCGAGAAATAAGCAACATACGCGCACGCGGTTTGCGGCGTTGTATTCCTCGTGTCTAGGTCTACCGTAAAGGTCCTATACGAATTTATCGAATCTCGGTAACTTGCGCCGCTATTCGGGTGCGCATGCGTGGTGGACCTGGTGTTGGTGGTGGTCGAGGTGGGAGTGGTGGTGGTAGTCGTGGTGGTGGTCGTGGCGGTGGTGATGGCGTCTATAGACAATATATACCCGTTATCGCTTTTTTCTACATTTAATATGTATTTGGCTACACACGTTTCAGAGCTATCGGACATGTCTGAACACGCTTCATAGAATTAGCATTGACGTATTCGGATAAAAGAGGAGGACGAAGAGGATAAAATACAGACAAACCAATACGAAGATTACAAAATAAACGCTTTATTCACCAACTTATAGCAATGCTTTACAAAAAAAGAGAGAAAACTGCTTTGTTGTGGCTATCATTTCGACATCTAGCCTTCCATTCAATATTTATCTACAAATATTTCTACTAGGATCTTTAGTCGGAGTCCTCGCTCTCACCGTCATCAATCAACTTATCGAATAAGCATTTCTGCATCTTAATCGTCTGTTTGAGTGCTTCCGCGTAGTCTATGTCGTATATCGTTTGCAGACGCCTCGTTGTTTTCAAAATCTCGTTATGAATATAATCAGTTTGTAGCTTTTGTATGTTCACAAGGAGATTGCAGTATTTTTGACGTAAAGTCTTCATCATCGTTGGAATATAATCCTTCATAGCACTTGCACCAGACTCATCCTCGTCGTAACCTTGGCTTGTATATCGCTGTTTTCTCTCGTCAATGTCAACCTTACAATCTTTCGCGATAGGTTTACCGAACATGCTTTTCCACACGTTATATTTGACCCGTTTCCGCAAGTGGGTAGGTTGATCTATTTCCCCAGGATGGTTGAATTCGTCATCTGAAGGGTAGTTTCTCTTTCGTCGTGCCATTTCATTCCCGCTTCTATGGTTCATCTGCCTCTGCTGGAACTCGTCATCATTTTCATTCCGTTTGAACCACGGTGAATGCGTCCTCGTATATAATCCCTCTCCCACTTGCTCATTCCTCTTAGCGAACCATGCTGGATCGTGAGATGGTATGCGTTGAATTTGAGTTGATGGATTATGAATTGAGGCTGGGCGAGGTGGCAGTTGTCCCTCTTTCACGAGTCAAATAAATTATGGATAAATTTCTGTGATGGGACCCTTTGGTGAATAGGTCGGCAACTTTCGAATTGTCCTTGGCCGCACTCATGAGGTCATCTAGCAGTACCACGTTGGTCTGCTCGGAATCGAAGTAATACTCTTCGCCGATGTCGTGAGGAATTTCTTGGACGAAGCTCACATTCTGTAATCGCGTATTCTCGTACGCGGGCTGCCATTGGCTATAACACCATACAACGCGTGTCGGAGCTGGGGTTGCCACACCTTGCTCTAAGAACTTCATCACCCAAGACGTCTTTCCACATCCCGTAGGGCTGCTCACCGTCATCGTATAGGGACGCTCTACTCCACTTGGTTGAGCTATAGCGGGATTCCGAGGTGTCTGTTGGCCGTGTTTGCATTGAATGTGTCTGAGCATACTATCGCGACGAGAGAAGGTTCTCCGACAGAAATTACACATCCGCGACATGTTGATTAGTCAACCAATACAAATAGACTGATGAGGGAAACGCTTTAATCCCTATATATATAGACACCACCGCCACGACCACCAACACGACCACCACCAACACCACCACGCACGCGCACCCGAATAGCGGCGAAAGTTACCGAAATTCGAATTTCGGTAACTTTCGCCGCTATTCGGGTGCGCGTGCGTGGTGGTGTTGGTGGTGGTCGTGGTGGTGGTGGTGGAGGTGTTGGTGGTCGTGGCGGTGGTGTCTATATATATAGGGATAGGGGATACGACGCCGTAAGCCACGCGTCTCTATCCGTCTTAGTTCCCGAGATATCGCCATGGGTAATTTATAGAAAATTCGACGAAAATCGGCAAAGTCCAAAAAAAAAAAAAAAAAAAAATTTTTTTGGTCGAAAACGAAATTTCTAGGCTTTAGGCGTACATTTACAGATTCTACCTATTTATCGAGTATATTTTAATGAACTTTAAGGGGAAACATAGTCGTCTCAGTGAACCAGCCAATCGTGCGTGACGAAGTATATATCAAACATCGCCGCAGTTGCCCTCGGGCTACAACCACTCGTGCGTGACGAACTGTATCCTTGTAACACTCATTATACCTTACATACCTTTTGTAATTCGCTTGACTGCTTAGGTCGCATTGAGAATCGTGTCATACACGTCCTGATCATGATTAAAGCGTGTTTGGACTTACATATATAGATATCGTCCGCTTGATAATAATGATGTGAATGTCTGGAGGACTAGTATGGTATGTCACCTAGATATGTTATAAATCATTCATCGTCTTGTATGACTGAGTATCAAAAGCATCATAAGGTTATAAATCGCGCTCCTAGTTGGCCGACTTCGCTATGACGTCAGGGGGTATGTCGAAATTGGTATTCCCACTGAACTCTTTTTCACGATTCCGGTGAGTGAGAGATCTTAGTCAACAAAGCGGTTCACCTTAAATTGAATTAACTTTACGGTTAAGTCGCGGAGGATGTCCGTTTGGATACTCTACCTATGTAAATAAGGAAATGTCCTCTACCCATGTAAGGAAAAACTCCACATAGTATAAGTTTAGCAATAGGCTCTTAACCTATGAGGAAAACCAAATGTGCTGAAAAGCTTACCCATAATAATCGTTTGAAGGTAGTCCTCAGTTCATCCTCTTAATGTACGTATGTCTTTTCGACGTTGTCACAAGCTATTTTATATTAAGAGAAAGGTGTTATCAAGCTCCTTAAATACACCATTAGTTGAGTCTAAAAATAGAGCTGATGTCACCTTCAAAGGGCAAATAGATGATTCGAGAACACCGCGAGGAATTTATCACCAGTGTGGAAGATGAGTGACAGTAATAATTAAAATCATTCGTGCGAGACGTAGTGTCGTTTTATAATAGAGTTAAACAATGCCATATATGTCCTCCGGCTATAGACACGGTCCGCTGAACAGATATGGAACGCCGCCTGCTTTCATTAGTCACGCTCCACCGATCTACTTCATCGGCTTCCCGGCTTCCCTGTTTCAGAACTGTCCTTATATATATATTTTTTTTTCTAACTTTAGACTACGAGTATATTCTTAGTTTGATTGATTACCAGATGTGTAAGATGAGACGTCGAATGGTGCGGAACGTAATCCCCGTGTTCTATACGCAAACTTCCCGAATTAGCCGCGGGCTTTCATTAGTATCGCTAACTATAGACACGGACCGCTGAACGGATATAGAACACCGCGAACGCTTCTCACGCTATAGTCACGGTTCGGTGAACACCGCACCTCCGGGTTATAGGTCTATATATATAGACGATGAACACCGCACCTTCGGGCTATAAGTATGGCTCCATAAATAGACCATAACCTCGAACACCGCAAAAAAGCTATAGACACGGCCCGCTGAGCGGACATAAAACACCGCAAACACCTCGGGCTATTGTCGCGTTCCGGTGAACAGACGTTGACCTACAACCCCCTTGGGCTATGTTCGTGACACTATCGATAGACGAACACCGCACGACTTCGACCTATTTATGACGTCACGACGTCATCGGCGTCCCGGCTTCTCTGGCCGTCAACTCCCCTATTACATTCTACTACTGACAATCGGAACTAGAGGTGTTGATAATTCACGCCACAGTCGGTCTGTGAAAAACCGTTCGTTAGAATCAACAGCGAAGGAAGAGAGGTTAATTTCTTTGAAAGAAAAAACCTGAAACAACACTGTTGGCAGGGCACGATAATATACTCACGTTCTATTATTCACTGTTATTTCATGTGTCTAGGAAATTAACAAAATAATGAAAGTAATTACCGCCCAAATCAGAGAGCAATCACGCTCTGGACGATGGTTTACAACCATGCTTGTCCGAAAACTTTCCGAAAAATTTGTCCGATCGAGCGTTCATTCATAGCGACTTTATTTCTGAATACAGGGGAAATCTCTGACTAAATATTTCCAATTCCGATATACTTTCAGAGGAAAATATGGAACTTTATTCTAGACTTGCAGAATTTATTTCAATTCGCAGTTTCTGGACGTAAAAGGTTCGAAATAAGTTACACTGAATAATAATGAGCCAGCTTATACATTTTCAATTGTTGATGTTTCTTTCTTTCCATTCATAACGCGTAGAGAAATTGCGCTCTCAGAACAAGTACGCGACCACATATCTCTAGACGGAAGAACAAATAATATTAAATGATTCATCTTGAATTTCAATCTCGAGTCAATGCATATGTACTCGCAGAGATTAATCTCGCTGCCAGAGAGTAAATAAATAACGAGCATACGCCTTCAGAGTGGTTCAACCTTGCATTTGGTGGCATCTCGATTCCATTCTCGATGCAGGTCGCATTATTTCGAGGAGGATCGAGATGGTCTTGTGAATCGAGAGAAAACCGGGAGCAAACCGGGACAACAATAGATAGAGATGAACCGGGACCCTTCGGGACGAGATATTTATCGGTTTTACTCGTTTATCGAGAAACCATCTCGATCGACTGGACATGTTATAAAAATTAGGAAATTTCATGCAGAGCCGAATATTGACTCGAGATTGAAATTCATTGGCGGCTGTCGTCCTGTAAATTTTCCGTGTTAATCAGGCCTGTTCCAGTGACAATGCTAGTTACGGAATCCATGTTGGTAAAACACAACTTCAATCTATTTTCTTGATAAGACAGAAGCGGTCGCTAGTTTAAATGATGTAAGTATGTGATACATGGTGATTCTTGTAGACAAATAGTGGTAAAGATCCTGACATAGGCAAGGCAAGTTTGATCCATTTGGTAAGATCGCAAGATCTTCGTACATGTATAATAAAAACAACAGCAGTTCAATATATATCCAATATATATACACAGAGTATATATACTCGCGGCTACAATAGTTAGCTTACATGTACGTGTAAGATGAAACCTGTTATCGTTTCCTTGGAACTGAGTATGATGATCCTATCTTTCAAAGTCCAGTCCCTGACCAGATATTAACAGGCAATTATATTCCTGGTCGTATGTACAACTGTAGAAAAACGCTTATAGAGTTCTGAAAATTCACCGGGTGGAACAGCTCCCTGAGATAGTTACCCACCCAAAATGAGAGGTTCAATAATTACGTTATATAGAACGTCCGCATGATTAACTCCACGATGCTGATTCGGACCATCGGAGCACATTATTACATAAATATTAGTACTCATATAGACAAGGTGTTGATGCTCGGATCTCATCCGTGGTGAGTCGGTATGCCCAGTTGAGGATAGGAGTCAGATCCGAAATTCAACCGTAGTCCCCAAAGAATTTTGGTGTCAACAACGGCCTTTCCATATGCACCGATAATACAAGTAGACAAAGCAATGTTAGAGAGACACAAAATATGTCCGTCTGCTTTTAATGTTGCTATGAGCTATGCTAGCAAGATACAACAACACTGTGATGGTCAAGGATTATTCCTCTGTCAAGTTAAGAGCGATTAGACGTGAATGCCACACTTTGACTGAGGAAGCGATTGATTTAGAAGTGGCCATGAAGGACAATAAATACATGTAGAAATCGAACGATTCATGAGGCCTACTGAACGGTTAATCAAATGGTTGAGCGTTGGACCTATTTCGTCAGAAGCAGTCCGTACCCAAATATAAAATTTAAATTGCGAAGCAAACGTATGGTCAACGCTTGCTCTAATGTTGAGACGGGGTCAGTCAGTGACGACATAACCTGTTGATCTTGCCGTGGCATCGATATAAATAAATGACAGCAAGCCAGACGTTGTTTTCGCTATTCAACACATTACAGAATCAGAATCAGTTTTATTGCTCTTTTGTGTCATACAGACTAAAGGCAAAGTGAAAAAAAACAAAACAAGAAACAAACACAGAAAAAGACACAGTCTTCGATAATTGGTGACTTGAAAGCCAGTTAGGGAAGCATGTCACTGTCTGGCTAGTCTGGAGGTAATTGATTAAGCGTAGGTTGATAGCAGTAGTGTGGTGTGGAGGGTAAGTGTCCTTAAGCATATGTGAACGTGTAATATTGACATGGTTTAGGTTTTATCTTCATACCCAGACCCAGTCATTACTCAGTATTTATCTCTCCGGCTTTCTTTGATGACATTAGTGGAACACTCCTAGAGCAAACAGCATCTTCAAATAATAGATGAAGCTAATATTTTAAGGGTGGGTTAATGCGACAAAGAGATAGATTGTGAACGTCTACATCTGTCTACACTGTTTACTCTCTGGATAATGCAAATACCCATTCAGTAACATTTATCCTCTCCCGATCCCTGTATATCATAAGTTTAACATATTTTGACTGTGTCCCAGAAAATGAAAAATAGAAAATAATATCTACAAAGCAACCTATTCAACCAGAGGTGTTTTACTGCGCCTGCCTGAACTTTCGAGTTTGAATTTAGGAATTTGGGTGTATTGAAAATTTCAACAGTAGAACATTGACCACATCGATCCTGCTATTGCAGTCGCCTGCCTGTGATTAAAAAAAACTATCCAAGAAAATAAATAGCCCATCTTGATATGGCAAAATCTGTTAGCGAAGGCCCTGCATCTGACACAGGATCTCTCCTTTCAGCTGAGAAATCGCCGATTATAAGGTGCAGTAGTCGGACTACCAATCATATTTACAAATCGCTTAGCCATCATATCTGAGAATGTGTCCATTTGTGAACTGATGACGTGGAAACGTGAATTGGTTTGTTATATCACGCAATGGTAGTTGGAGCATAGACCAAGTATATGAAAACAAATCGTATTGATATTGATGATCTCCTATCAAAAGATTGCATACCAGTAGTGTTCCTCAGATATAGTGGAGGTGTTATATCCCAGTCCCTGCTCCAGTTTTGTTTGATGACAGGACAGCACTACAAACTATGGCTGCTCCCAAGTACGCCATTTGTGAGAAAACAACGCAGTTATTAAAATTGTCCAAATTTAACTTCTAACTGCACAGATATACACTTTAAAGCATATCCGTATGACGAATTCCCTACTTTCTTGTAGTATTGTATCTCAGTCACTCTTTGAATGTTATAAATCAGTTTCGTCGTTCAGTGTTTAACTATTTCCTCTAAAAGAGATGACGATCTGAAATAGCAAACTATCAACTTCAGCCACGACGTTATTCTGCAGCAGGAAATCAAAATTATAGACCATAGACCCAAGAGTCATTTTCTGTATGTTTCTTTCCTATAAGTCACTGAATAGTGGGGATTATGAAGAAAGAGCGAACAAATGTGCCATTGAAATCCCTGGAGATTATCAATATCCGGCTGGATGCGAGTAGTTTGTTCTTCACAACATAGCGCGGATTTTCTTTTGACATCATTTCTTCCCCATGAATAGAAGGTGAATACTGAGAAATGTCAAGGACACGTCTGCTTCAACCAATTTATGTTGCATTGTGCGAAGATGACAATATATCCGTGATAATGAGAAAGAGCTTAAAACTACCTTTCAAAAGGGTTTGCAAGTAAGAAAGAAATGTTAATTATCCTGCTGGAATAAAGCGTTTAGCCACGAATATGTATTGAAATGATCGATATCATATCGGCTGCAATATTCATCCAAGAGACGAAGGTCCATCAGACAAATTCATTTGTAATGTTAGAACAAATCGTTATTGTTGAGGGCGACAGTATAGAAACGTTGTTCATTTATACTCGGTTTGCTTATGGACTGCGTGATGAATAGGCATCTAGCACTATTAACACAAATATTTCGCTTCGTTGGAAGAAGACAGCGATATTATTAGTAACGCCATTAATAACGCGAATAAGGAAGATAACGAAACTTGCTGAGCCTGAAAAAATCTCATAGTAATCGTTTATCAAGGACCCTGAATCTGTTGGCAATACCATCTGATTAAATTCTCATGGCATCAGGTGATATCAGCAGTCACTGAAGAATTGATCTGTTCAAGTCTCAGGGACAATAGTGGTTGGTGATAGAACTACCAATTGGTAGACTGAGTAGTGTGATATAACTTAACACATGTAGAGAGGTGAGGCGAAGGAAAGATGACTTTTCGCAAAAGGAAACGGGATCAGTTATACTAGTGTTAATGTGATCACCAGAAATAGCTACACCAACAGACGCAGATAATTATCAACAAGAACATGGTTGCAATTTAATAGAATAAGGTAGTCTGAAGTCGTTGTCATTCAGTACGTAGGGATACTGGTGTCCGGTGGTCGGTAGCTCATCGACTGGACACTGTGCCATATAATCTCCCGCGTTAATAATGGATCACTGGCCGATACTAGTCCATCACAGTGTTCCCGTAATGTTAGATTAACATCCGTACGGGCAGGTGATGTCCTGCCTTCATTAATTGTACCAATACTAGAGCTCATTTATTACATGCCATAAAAGATTAACGCGATTGCTAGGTCCATTGTCGCTGGCGGTCATTATCGGACGGCCATGTAGATTCGATGGAAGTTTTATGGAACCACAAGCAGTAAAACTACTCGGAGCAACTTTTAATTAGTTTCTTTGATCTGTTATCACTATCAGCAATATTCTGCTAACAATGTGTGGGTATTGGTACTATGACTCATCAAGTACCAACTTGTTAGGACTACATAGAACAACTATTGTCTAATTCATGGCATGATAATCTGATTTCAAGGGATAATCATCATCATCATTTGTCCAATTTGTTCGCGAAATAGAGGAGCTGCGAACAGCTTCCAGGGATGCCGGCAAGATAGCGCGGTGTTTTGTGACCAAATCCGTATCACGAATCTGCATTTGTTCCACACGAAATCTCCTTTGGTATTGTTTCTCAGTTATGCATTGCTTGTGGATGCTCATATAAGCTTCTTGAAGACCCCGCATTGCATACGACCCCTTGCCGTCTGTCGTTTTCACCGATGAGTTGAGACGAGCCCGGCCACGATTTGGTCACCTATATTCGGTGACAGTTTCACAGCTTTAAGCAAACACGAAATTAATATATAACTGTGTTCCGTTGGTACCACACTATTCTAGTACACGAGTTCACGAATGGTACAGTTAGATTTAGAATCCAGGACTCCGAAAGCGGGGATTCGAGGGTGCCCGTGCCTCCTACTTTCTGATTAGGGGAGGGGGAGGCCCCCACTTTTTGACTCGAGTGTGCTGGCAACAATCGTTGTACAGATAGCATGTGTCCATGGGAAAACGGTACGATCAATTAGAGATTGAGTACGGTGTTACAAAAATGTTCGAGAAGCTTACAATTATGTCGCACATAAACCTGAGTTCGATGAAAATTATTTACGATACAGCGGTATTATCTTTTACGGCCTTGTTATTTGTTCCCGGATAAATGTCGTCGTAGCAAATGCTCATGTCTAACGGTATTTATCGACAAGCTGATTGCAAGGGAAAGGGAATTTGCACGGAGAAATGACGCCAGGAAGAATTTCTTTGGTTCGCTGAAGTAAGCGCGGACTACAAGACGTTTCCGATGAACTACGTGTAAATAGTGTTGGGAGACAAGAAAGCGGGACATTTATTTTTTTACAGTGTTTATCGTGATTGCTATATGGAACTGCAAAAATATTATTACAGACCCCCATTTCAAATGAGACCTCCGCAACTTTTCTGTGAAATTTTGTGTTTTCCGTTCATGATATAAGTTTTTAATTTTTTTTTACCTAAGTCACCCGCTCTTAACACCTTCCGAGGTGACTGGATTTGATTATTACCATGTCAGTCATCATATGTGTTTAATTAACATATGATAAATGACTGATTGTTAATCCCACTACCACATCGCTTTGTCGACGTATCTCGCAACGTGTTTATATGTAAAACAATGGTATAGAAATTCAAACTACTGAATGTTAGCATATTATGACCGTTGGAAAATAGCACAACATAACTTAAAAGAAATCATTTGCCCCACAGTTCGATATTCTGACGTAATTCTCAGTGATTATCAGATGCTGTGAAATTTCTGATTTTATCCACTATTTTATTTTTGAATGGACAACCGCAGACGCCAGAATCTATAACATGTAGTATTATAGGCTTTTGCTATAATCTATAGCTGTTGGTACAGAGATATATGTTTTTAAATAAGGTTCACCGTTAGCGTGTGGGTATTGTAGGTTATTTTGTCTCAAAGGGATAACAGGGCGCAATTCACACTAGAATTAGTAATTCTGAGCTTGGAGTCACTACGCCAGTCTACATCACGCATTATTATCCAGCACAAGCAAACAATAACTGGTTGAACGTCGACTCGTGTTCTTTGTGACGCTTTCCAAGAAGTCACTATTATTCACAGATTATCCATGAAATCAGAACAAATTTGCCTTTCAAATACTCGGAGAGATGTGCCCGGCTAGATGTGAACTGTTTTTGCTTCACAGCACGGCACTGATTGTCTTTGAATGCAATTTCTCTGTGGTTAATGGTAAATACTGAGAAATACGGAGGAAAAGTCTGCTTCAGCCACATTAACTTGCCTTTGTGTGGAGATGGCAACATGATAATAAATCAGTCATACCATTGATGAATAGTTTAGAACTGTCCGTCACTTTCAAAAGATTGTCGTGCCGGGAAATAATGTCGCTAGACAGATCAATGGAGCGAATGTGTTGTCACATATCTGGACTGATTGTCTTCGCAAGGGTTATACAATTTTGAGAAAATAAAGCAGCATTAGCTCTTGTCGTTCCTCACCTTTTGGTTTCTTTCCGTCTTCTTAGATGTGCTTGAGCATACATTTTCCACAATGCCTCGAAATCAAGCCAATGCAAAATAGCATATTATGCATCCTTTCATCAGATGGATAAAAGTGTATAGACAAATCTGTGAAGAGGTTTTAATAAAGCCCATTGATTCCATTCCCACCAATACACTCACTGAGCCGACGAGAGGAAAATCATTTGTTTGGTTACAATAACTCACTATCCCTGGTGGTTAACACAGTTGTTCATTGCGAGTTGGCTTCCATTTTCTAGGTGATAGATTTTGATCAACCTAGAGACTCCTTCATTTTCTATGTGTTCAATATAAGAGAGTTGCAAACCCATTTCAATCTGGGTGAAATGACACAGAATGCCATGAATGTCTTCCAGCTGCCGTCACCTACTTCACTGGCGCATTTAGGTACTGACAAGGCGAGCAAGGACCATTAGGTTGAACGGAACCATACTAAGTCTCATCAATTCTCGGCAGAACAACGAAATAATACACGGCAATGAAATGGGAAGAAAGAAGGTAATGAAATGTTTACGCCTTCGCTAGTTATGAAACAATGCTATCGGTACTTGATGTTACAGAGATGTAACAGTTCGATGGCAGACACGGTAGGGATGAGAAAGATCCCCGTGCCCGAAAGTACCGTTGCTCACAACAGACATTGCTAGGCAAACGTTACATCAGACAGCAGGATTTCTTCATAACCTGTAACCAATCAAAACTTTTCTCTGTCAATGACAGTAAGTTTCACCGACAAGTCTGTGACTACGTTTGACTGTCTAGGCCATTTTGGTTGATGGTACGCTAGTGTATGGAATGAGACGAGATCGTTTGCCATAAAAATTCCTGCTTCATATCTTGTCAAGAAGATTCCTGTATGATTGGTGCATGCTACATATTTTTTGCTTCCCAGACGGAGAGATAATGTAAGAGAAACGGAAACGAAGTCCTGTGTTTGGCTGTAAACGAGTGAAATTTTGTTTCATTGCGAATGCTAGGGATTTAACAATGGGTAAATCACCTATAATGAGTGATGTCAGAATGAGCCAGATGCGTACAGTCATATCGCCGGTTCCTATCCAGTGTCACGTCCAATCCACCTGCTTCGTCCCATAACTGACCTCTCGCGAAATATTAAAATATTTGCAGTATCTGAACTAGCTGATCAAGCTTTCAATCGTGGTTAAATTATATTATGCATTCATAACTTTGTTAAGAGATAGCCTTACGTACCTACTCCATGGGTTAGACCTATATCTCTATAAAAATGGAGCGGGCCTTCTCTCTCGTCGATTGTATGACAAAAGGGATGATTATAATTTCGACATCGTAAACTATCCCTTTCTGGACAGTAATATTTTAGTGGGACCTGCATATGGCGTATACATATCACGCCTAGTAGCATTTGCTAGATCCTGTGTTAAATGTGACGATTTTAATCAACGTTACAAAACATTGTTGCAGAAACTTATAAAACAGGCCTACACCACCAAGCGCCTCCACTCAAAGTTTCTCAAATTTGTCGATACATATCGCATGCTGATAGCAAACTACGAGCGTAGCGTGCAAGATCTATGGCGTTGCGTTTCGTAACTTGTGTCTAATTCCGCTTAACCCGGGGCTAGGGGCCGTATGAACCCATGTACTTCAAGATCCTCAAGGTACTCATATGAACAGTCACAATCAAAGCGTGACTGAGATACATCATTCTTTAGATGACGACTTCACAACGGATATTATGGATTAGGAAGACTGATCAGCGGTACGGATTTGATATTTTTGGAACATCATGAGGTCTTGCCGGCATCATTGAAAACTGTTGACCGCTTCTTTCTTGCAGGAAACAAGCCTATGTTTATGTATACTATGATTGTCTTTTTGAATTTGGTGCTAATACTGTTATATGGAATATGGAATAGGTCTTTGGATTATGGACGCGGATATTCTCTAATGGACGGCGGCTGAATTATGAATGACGGACCAGATGCTTGCAATGCAGACGACTACATCAGTCTGTATATCTCTACCATTAAACGCAATCAAAAGTGACCACTGTGATGATTTGTATCCCAGCCAGGCTTTTATACGGCCCCTAGCACGATCGTCTGCGCTTCCAATCAGCGTGTTCATATTCTGGTTCCCAAATATAGTTATCAAAGGATGTTATCTATGTGAGACTGCATAAATTCATAACACGAGAGTTGATTTGCATTGTTTTGTTTAATCTGTTATTCAGATGTGAATAATAAAAGTAGCGAATTGTATTGTGAGCCTGGTAATCATTCTGCCAATCGAAACTTTTTCCTTTGGAACGGATAAAAATTTCACTTTGGTGGGTCGGAACTGGCAACTCTGTACGGGTATCGAGAAAATACCAGCAATATTTTTTGGCACAGATTTGGAAAAGGAACTAGTTAAACGACAGAATCAAAACGTTCAGATAGTCAAGTATAATTAAGAAATCGACGATAACCATTAAACGCGATCTCACAAACGGTGGTCTTTAAAACATTATCACTCTCCTTTACGCAAATTACGCCATAACCAGTCATTAGCGCTAGGGAGAGGTGTAAAGCGGTTCAAGTACATGCGGCCTGGGTTAGTAACGTGATAGACAGGGTAACATAACTGAAGACTTTCAAACAGAAAATTTTAATTACCGTGAAATATTTTCGAAAGTCAACTTCAATCCCAACAGCGCATTGTTCATTTCCGTAGTGAACATTGCTTATTTTGCATTTTACTTCGAGAATCTCGGAAAGAAGAAGAATTCAGCGTCATCCAATTTCCACCTATCGATCAAGTCAACATAGTCATCGTGGAACTACTGACGGGGTAATCCATTTCTCCATTGTTCTAGACATCTTGGTGATTATTTTTCTACGGATAGTTTCACCAAGGCGCTAACCATCGGAGATTACTAAGTGAATGACGGCGTGAGGAACACTGGAGGTAGAATCGGCTGTCACAATTTTGATATCGATGACATTTCGATCAACGTGTTGAATAACTGATCTAATCTTTAGTCAGATAGTTTGATTGATCGATTGGATAGCGTATGATAGCATCCCACATTATAACATTGTGCTTGAACAAGGAAAACACTTGGATCTCTTTGAAAGAAGCGTATTCGTAATTAGGCGCTGTCAATGTTATCCCAACATGTTTGACAGCAGAATATCTTGTAAAAGATGGAAACTAAGACAATGATTTATGTGCGTTAAGTAACATAAAGTGATGTCTAAAAGTTGCGTGGCACTGTGTTGATGCAATACACAATGCTGTATGATTTTAATAGAAGCAGACACTCATTGAGTGCTGTTGGGCAATGTGCACTAAACGGATTAAGCTTATATCAACATGAGTGATGAATATATGTGATTGTTGAGAAGAATGTAATATCGTAGAATGTAAATTTTACTTGAAGATAACTTCATACTTCCAAGGTACACAGGGTCAACTATATCTTCAATGAAAATTATAATCGCCAGTTCGGTAACATACTAGTAGTTGGTGACTGTTGGCGATACGAAAGATTTGAGTGGTTTCCAAGATTAAGGCATATATATGGCGATTGAAATACTGATATATATGATAGCGGGATGACAAGTCTTTAATAGTAGATAAGTCCACAGTGATATAACGTTACACTATGGGAAACAGGGGCCCTCGGTGGCCGAGTGATCTGAGGCGCTTCGCTGGCGACCGCTATACCCTCACACCGCTGAGCCGGCACGGGTTCGAGCCCAGCTGGTCCATGTGTGAAAGTTTGTCAGTTACTTGGTGATGGGCGGTGGTTCTCTCCGGGTACTCCGGCTTCTTCCACTAACCAAACTGACTGTCACCATATGAGTTAAACAAACTTTGACAAACTTTAATGTGTGACATTAAGCCAAATCCCCCTACTATGGGAAGCTCACTCTTTGAAACTGATACTTGGATCGACAGTATTCTGCCAGCTCACATTTACAAGATACAGCCATTTGAAGCCAACCTTTCTGTTTTGATCCATTCATATATCAGAATATTACCAAGCTACAATTATTGAATGAGATCTGTTGAACTCTGGTTATAAATATTTCATCTTATCCGTCCTTTTCCCTAATTGCCTGCATTATCACTGTATTTGCGCTTCAGGGAAACATCGCAGAATCAGTTTTAAAGAGAAATTTGTTCAACTTTTTCAATAGGATGAAATTTGGACAAAGATACAGAGCTTCGCAATATATCCTGTTCTCGAAATTCGACAACGATCGCGATCCTAACCCTTCTGGGCATAACTTGGTTTTCTTAAGAGTGTTGAATGCTGCGAAATGTTTACGGCTTCAAGATATCTTTGAAATTGACTGACTCGAAATGATAAGGATTTCATATTTATGAAACATCACGATATCTTGCCGCATCATTGAAAACTGTCGATCGCTTGTCTTTTGCAGGAAACTAGCCTATGTTTATGTATATAACATGATGGTTTTTATATTGAATTTGGTGCTAATGCTAATGCTGTTATATGAAATAGATTTTTGGATTATGAACGCGGAAATTCTTGAATGGATCACGGCTGAATAGTGAATGACGGGCTAGACGCTTCGTATTTGAGAGCTCTTTCGATGTCTTGTTTTTATATTCAGTTATATATTATTTCCAAGTTATGGGGCATATCTCTTATCTCTGGTTGCATTGCTCCACACTTATGAAATAGAACCATAAATGGATATTTGTGAAAAAGATTTCAATTAAACGCAACATATATAGGTGGTGGAAAAAGATACCTGCGTACTGACATGAAGTCATATGACCTCACAGCCCATTATCTCGAGACATAACTAAAGTTACACAAATTTATACAACACTAGTATTTTTGACAGAAAATCCATTGTCAAATGTTTACCGAAATACCAGCCGTTATTTTTCAAGGTATACCGAGATACCAATCATTATAATTGTTTATCGTGAATGTCTGTACCTCCGCGTGAGGCAACCCGGGTTGGACCAAATACAGTCATCCTCCCCTACTCCAGGCCATATCCTGGAAACTGACAATGCTCATTCACGGCGTCACGGGTTATACTGTGCCTTGAACATCTGATGTGGAAACACATGTAGCTGGTGGATACTGCTATCTCACCCGACCATAGTGAGATAAGATGAACCCAAATTAGGTTATCTCATCTCATCATACCCATTTTGGTACAATGCGAGATAACATGAAACGTGCTATCTCGCCCAATCATACATCTGGTACAACTCTCGACAAGACGAATCATGCTATCCCACCCGATTATAGTCCATTTGTATGATTTCAGATAATACTTACCAGAACTATCCGGTATCACATTTGTATACAGGCTCACAGACGGCCACGTGCGTGCATCTCCAATGAACTCAAAGACGAGGTTAAGGATATCCTTTCCAATGTCAGACTGGGACTCTTTGTCATTTTGGGACAGCCCATGAACAGTAAAGTCCCGTGTTCTTTTTTGTATGAACGATGCCTCCGATGGCATTGAAATGCTGACATTCAAGGTGTCGTGCTATACTTCAAACTTTCAGTTCTCGAAGTTACATTTACCCTTGTTCTTAAGCCCAGCATATTTTGCCAGGGCTTGGAAAATCGCGAAACTGTTGGAGCAAGTACTAGGTTGTTCTGTGGCAGCATACCGAACATCCAAAGTTCACAACCTATAAACCCATGAGCGCATCAGCTACTTGGACATTCTCTATCAAAAATTTGGATTGGATCCAACTAGATTTTGCAAAATCGAAAAGTCCCCTTCCCAATATTTATCTATTTATTCATTTATTTATTATGTCTAGGCTGAGTGAATCAGCTAGTCTCCGTAATGGAGAGGCTCATTTCTGGGACAGATTTCCACGATTAACAGGCAAGACTTGACAAAGACTACCAAATGGTACTAAACCTCCCTCCGCAGATCTAAAAACTTCAGAAACAAAATCCACATTTTGTCCACCATTAGTACTGATATGAGTATTAACTAGTCCTGTAATACTGATTCGGGCATTGGAAAGGGCATTTAGTAATTGTTAGTTGATATTTCATAAAAGCTACGTATTAGATTGATGAAAATTTGACTGTCTGATCAAAAGTGCTCATCCTACCTATGTTGAGGCATTGTGTCTAATAAAATTCTGATAATTTTACTCCGCTTCGGAATTTTAACCAGAATGTTCTAATACTACAAGCATGCCCGATTGTAATGGAATGATTCTTCTGCTTGTTTGATCAAGTATATACATAATTATAACTGAGTATGCTTTCGTCACCAATGACTATATAATATGGTCACTTCTGTATCTTAGTAATTTACTTGCACAAGAATTTCTGTATCGAGATGAACAATATGTTTATATATTTGGTTCCACATTCTACTCCGGAAATTCACTCTCATAAGTATTCATATTTTTAATGACCAGAAATGACAAAAACAATGAACGATTTACACCGTCTCAGCTCCAAACAACATAGCAACAATTTGGCCACAACTTTCAGACAGCATGGGACCTGTTCACCTTCTCCATCAATTTAATGATGCCAAATTATAAGCTCTCTAGTATTATATTGTACCGCACTTTAGTTTTGGAGATGGTAATTATTACGCTTTAATTTATTACTAACTTACCAGAGCCAGCCATACCAGTTGCGAAGGAAGGGCTAGCAAATTTATTTGATTTTTTTACATGAGGCCTAGCTTTATATGGCGGAAGGCCTAAACAAATATAGATGAGAGAGAGAGAGAATGAAGGTTTAACGTCGCGTTCAGCAATATTTCAGCTACATAGCATAGATGTCATAGGTTCCTTACCCAAACCACTACCATGTAGGCGAAAAAAATCGACTGAAGGGGTCTAATTTTCTTTGTCTTGATTAATTGTTGTTAATTATATCGTAGCGTCGGACCTTCTCCTGATGAATCTATCACAGCTCTTCACCATTAAGTTGCACATGGACACAAATGTTATACAATGACCTCGTGCTGTATCGAGGTCATGGCGGGAATTCTGCTTTCAGACGGCCCACTTCCACGAGCATTAAGTTGCATTCTTCTTATATTCGTTTTAGTCTAGCAGTAGCCCTAACCGGATGCGTTCCAAATTGAGTGCTTCTTCGGAGGCCGTGCACGTCACATCATTAAATACAACTCAAAATATAAGCCCAAACTACCATTTTAAACTTGAGATGCGGGGAAGATCCCCATGACTTGTACTAGGATCTAGAGCAAACAATCCACTGCGCATGCGCGACAATGTACCTATGGCAAATATTCAATACTGTATGAACTGAGTAGTGAAAGTAGTTCATCAAATGGATTACGGAATAGAGTGAACTCACACCATACAAATAGGATCATGCTCGAGATAACCCAATTTAGCGTGTATGGTTACCATATCCCTATATTCTGCGAGCATATCTGCGAACATCTCATGGACATTATTAGTAGAATGAAGTTATTGTTCAGAACACAAGTCTGTGAGGTCTGACGCCGACCAAGTGATTCATTCTTTACCATGTTAACCACAGTCACAAACTCAATGATTTGTACAGACGTTCGGCGGGCGGCACGCGGTCGGCATTAACCCACAACCAATCCACACACTAAGGTCTGTCTTTTTAACCAAGCGCCTTAAGATATTGACATCGGGAATAATAGTTTTATAAACTTATGTACATATTTGCACAATTCTAGCTGAAATGTTGAAGAATATTGCAACATATTTTGCAATTAATCAAATGCGCGAGAAGTACTTCTGATCTTTTAACCCTTTTTTGGCCTGAGCTTTTTGGGGCCTATCCAGGCATGCTCCCCTAATATTTTTCTTATTCCTTGAACTAGGGAGCTGAAACTTACAAGGCTATACCGTTGTGTCAAGACCTACCAGGAAATGTAAAAAGATCCCAGATGGCCGCTTTGATGGCGTCACGGTGACGTCATATTCAAAACAGGCATTTTTTGGTCGATTTTACCGTCAGATTTTTTTATTTTTTTATTTATGTGTTTTCCTTGCAAAAAGTGCATGATAAATTTAAGAAATAATGTTTTCATAGGCGTGCTAAATCGTTATTTTACGCACGGTTAATGTAGGAAACTTTATATTTAGGTCAAGGGTGAATTTTTCTATTCTATTGCACTACTCAAATTGATTATCAACAAAGATTACCATGAAAAATTGGAACAGTATGGTAAACGTTCACAACCTTTCTTCCCTTTGTTCAAATATGCCTTCCGCCTCAGTTGGCAGCGTGCCAATATCAATGGACGAGTTTATGTGGTCTTCCTGAAGGGGGCGCAGTCTTTCTGCCACCTGAGTCTGTGTGAAACATACATGCATACAACCCTATTTGTTTGTCATTCTTAATCAATTTCACGATGGAACCAACAGTTAAACTTGAGACAGAAATTTACGTCTTTATTAATAATATAAAACGAATTTAATACCTTTAAATATCCGTATTCCCCATTTCGTTTGCCTGTCGGTCCCTGGTTCATTTCGTTTGTTAGCCAGATCTCTTAATTTCTCGTCGTCAGCGGAGGAAAATCTACCTTTGTCCAGCTGATCGCACTCGTGTTGTGTCTCCCCTTCCCTTATATGTATTGTAAGTCATTTAAAACAGCAAGAAGAGATTCATCATCTGAGTCTCTCATGAACTATTCGATCTCCGCTTCTTTGGGTAATTCGTATCTGAAAGCACGTCTTGTTTCTTCTGTTGATCTGTCTCTTATTGTCTAACACTCGTATGTTCCAATTGGTTTGTAAATATCTGCGATTATACATTTTCTGCCTTTAAAATAAACTAAAGTTCCTACTTGCAGGGTATCCATTCTATTTGTTTATGGGATTGTATAGGCGGACGAGAATTTGCCCTGCCATTTATCACCCGCCCGGTGAAACAGATTCTCCCGAGTGAACACCTGTGCGTGTCAAGATCGCGGGTGTAGATTTCATATGTCACACAGTTCTTAACCGTGCTAAGCCGTTCAATAATTGCACGGTTATCAGTGTGTAATAGGTGTAAGTGTTATAGAATAGTAAGTAATGGTCTGATGTGAAATAAAATAAATTTTGCCCAATTTTCCTCGAAGAAAAGCAGAAATTGTGGAGATAAATCACGAAAACATCATTTTTTTGGTACCACACATGACCACCATCTTGAATTTACCCATGATCATCTACCCGGGGGTTACGCAAATAGGCTCAAAATGAACCCAATATGATATGGAGAGAGAGAGAATTGAGGTTTAACGTCGGGTCCAGAAATATTTCAGCTATATAGCGCCGATCAAATAAAATTCGAAGTAATCCAGCAAAAGTAAGTCAACAACCCAGCAATCCAGATGTAATCAACAGAACACACCGAAAACATGTACATACATTAAAACTTATACAACACACCGATTTCTCTCAAATAACCATGATGGCCCTCAGGCCAGGTAGGGTTAAACTAACACATCAACTGCCAGTCAGTCGATATTCTTATTATAACAGAGATAAAACACACTTTAATTAAAGATTCCTAATTCTTTTGTTGAGAAAATGCAAAAAAACATTCTGAAATTATTTCCCAACGCAGAAAATATTTTCAGAAAAATTGTCCAGGAATCCCACGCGTGAATGCCATCTCAATATCTGTTTGAAATAGTCTTCCAGTCTATTTGAACATTTAATTTCAGTAGACCTGGCAGAGTTCACCAAAGATCTACTCAATCATTCCCACAGAAACACCGCGATCATGTTCCTTTTCCGGAATCCTAACACCCGATAATTGGCAGATAACAAGCCAGATGGTGTTTTTATACATCACACTGTAATCAATCATTAGACGTATTGATGTAATTCACAGACGGCTGGAATCGCTTGGTGAAAGCAAGAGTTCTAATGGCAATGGTTCAGCAAGCATGGCATCATTCGATGACAGCTATGCAGATAATCAACGAATCAGAGGGCCAGTGCACAGGCGGTCATGGAGTAAAACTTTGCCGAATAACTCTTCTGGGAGTGGATATGAACTGCAAGTGCATTATACAACCAACGAATTGTCAGGAGCATTGATGTACATACATTAAAACTCAAATGGCGAAATTCGTAAATCTGGTTCATTACTGTGTATGACTAAGTCGTCTCTGGACGCCGGCTGTCTAACAATTGCTAGAGCTCACGCTTCAATTTAACGTCTTAAATACGAGTGTAACCGCAACCTTGGCATAAATCACGTTATCTTGTAACAGTATTGCACCGCCAGTTCTTTTTGACTGTATGCTTTGGTCACTGTGCTTTCGGCGTTTCGTCTTTTTCTTTCCCAACCACAAGAAATTCATTCTCAACTCGGATGTTTGAAGTGATCTATAAAATGAGATATGTTTGCTTTCTTAGGGAAACGATGATGACATTTATGTAGCTTTTATTTCTGCCTACTCTGCGCTGATGGCCTTTTTACCTAGTTCATTACAATGTGAATTTGATCATGTAGTGTACCGTTCCTTTACGAGAATTGTATGCCAAATCGATATAAACCATGCTTAGGATTAATTCTAAAGCTAACAGAGATTTATGTAAATCCATCTTCCTCTAACCAATTTATTTCTCATTTGAGTTGGCATCTCTAATTATATTCGACGTAATAGCAAACTGATAAGCCACTAATCCAGTTTAAAATGTTTTTTTTTCAATTACCCTATTGATAATGCCGTCTAATCTTCAGGAATTACGTTTTAACGTGATTCAATTGTTACACAAGCACCAGTAAGCACAATAGCTATACAAGCGTCAGTTTTCATGGTACAGTGAGAAGTATCATTTTACTGAGAAGCGTACTCGGTAATGGTTTTGTACATTTACCAGGAGCTCATCTTACTTTCACCAGATTATTCTAAAAATGGAGTCGATCCTACAGCTTATTGTTGGGTCAATTCGTTTGTCTGTCTGTAATAATATGAAGCCTATCTAAAGTAACTCCACTCGAAGGTTATTGTGTAACCTTAGTGCATACGCATCTTGTGTCAGTATTGTGATCAACCTTGATCATTACAAGATATGTACCACGTAGTAAAGTCTCCGTCAAAACAGTTGGCGCAGCGGGAAATTGTTTTCAAATTTACAGAAAAAAAAAATCTGTATTATTAAATAACTATCTATGATATGAACACAATACAAGGAAATCGGCCTGCTTCATATGGCCACCAAATCGGGCCAATATGATGAAGGCGGGCCAATACGGGAAAGCAGGTCCAATACGGGAAAACAGGGCCAATATGGCCTGGGCCAATATGACTTTCAACATGGCGATGTTGACGGTGAGTGATCTTCGATTCGTGATCTTCTCCGAATTATGGCACTGTATTCTCATACTTTGAACGGATATTCAGTACCTTCTGTGATAATTTTCGATAGATCTGTAGATACGTATCGGTACACAAACGTTGAAATCAAGTGAGATGAGTCATACTGAAATAGACTATAGTGACGCGAGCGTGACCTCGACTTGCCAAGCACAAGCAGACGAAAAAAAGTGTTCCAACACTTACAACAGTGCACTGATGAACGAAGCTATGACTACAGTGATATTTTATGACAGAAGATGGTGCCATATTTGCAACTAGAAGAGCTAATCACGTGTGGATGGTAACGATAGTAATTAGATGCGAACGAAACACCTGGACGATGATGTTGAAAACTAGGGCCTCAATGGGTCTTGGATTCTCAAATCGGGACTGGATTTGGATCGCTTCACCATATAATATTTCAAGGTTGTATTTTGCCTCACCACTCTCATCAAATAAAATTAGTATATTACTTTCATGATATATATTGTATGATTAAAATTTCATCTGCTTCTATCTTTTCGACTCCCGTTTTCTACGTTGAAGAACCCCGCTCAGGTTGAAGGTGATCGGCCGATTATCGCCGTCGATTATAGCGTGACTGTAGAGGGGATCCACTTTACGACTGTGGTACATCGAAACCACATTAATCGTGGGAAATAAGGCTGCTGTCAAGAAAGAAATATATATCCTAATTTAGAGGGAGTCGCTGTACTAAAATATTCCTTGATACATGTATCATAATCGATGAAAAAAGGTAGTTGGTGAGTTATTTAATAAAAATGTCATTAACCAAGTGTTTTCATATTGGCCTGGTTATAGGTCCTCGGTCAGCCGTATTGGCCCTCGGCCTGCGGCCTCGTGCCAATACGGCAGATCTCGGACCTATAACCAGGCCAATATGACAACACTTGGTTAATAACATAATATTATTAGATTGACACGTTACCAACTAACTATATAACCAACTGAGAACGCCACCAACCGCAGTAGAGTCTCTCACTCGCTCGTTGTTTAACCCACATGAGATTCCATTGTTGAGGCGTTGAACAGTAGAGGGCTTCTTCACTTACCTTCAATACCTCTTAGCTCTTTGTGGCAGATTGTTTGGGGAGAAAGGTTTCATGATTCAACTGGAGACAGATTAAGGCTCCGGGTTTCAAAGCCTCGTCCTTCGAATCCTTAAAACTGATGAGCTATCAAACCCGCATGAATCCTCCAGACATCTGGCAATGATGCCTTCTGTCCTGGAACTAATATTTAGCTCAACTCGACATGTTTTTGGAACGGTGACATGAGTTACTCGACAACGCTGATCCGGCCCAACGGAAAACATTATCACATATAACTTATATAGACAGAGCTCGATATCTCATGATCAGTCGTGGCGAGTTGGTATGCCCAGCGTGGGTTAGGAGTCAGATCCGAGATTTAGCCGTCGTCCACAAACAATCGGCGTCAAATATGGCCTTTTCTGATGCATCGAAATTACAAGACGACAAAAAAAAATTAGATAGAAAAATAATGTGTTTGGCATACAATTCGTGCAGGAACGGTGCTGCACACGATCAAATTCACTTTGTAATGCACTAGGTAAAAACGCTATCAGCGCAGAGTAGGCAGAAATAAAAGCTACAGAAATGTCATCATCGTTTTCCTAAGAAAGCAAACATATCTCACCTTATAGATCACTTCAAGCATCCGAGTTGAGAACGAATTTCTTTTGGTTGGGAAAGAAAAAGACGAAACGCCTAAAGCACAGTAATTATTGATCCCAATGTGAGAATTGTCCACGACATCCCGACTGCTATCAATGATACCATAAATGATACGTTCAAGATACAATGAGACAAAGATGGTCAAGGAGTATTATTTTGTTGAAATGAATTTTCAGGTCGTTCTTTCACGAAATTATTATTTATTACCCCAGCAGTTCTTCTTAGCATAGTGGTGTTATAAAATATATTTTGACACCGAATGCACATGATAAATACTCTAGTCTCTACAAGATGTATCATGTACTTCAGGATTTACATCCGTAATTTAATTTTAGAAAGGTAACAGCCAAGACATTCAGCAATTATTTCCTGCAATGAGTAGTTCCCTGATAAAAAATAGAGGGGCCTAAGTTCCCAACATTTATCCCAGAAATTGGCTTGTGTGTGCCTGGATATAGATTATTGATTAATCGATGAGTAAGTTATCAACTGGCAGATCTATGAGGCAAAATAAGCCCATTTAAAAATAAATGAAGAAACGGGAAAATACTGAAATCTGTTCTATCGAGACAAAAGTTAATAGGACCCTCCTGCCTTCGCCACAGACATGTATGTGCACGTGACAGTTATAGCTTGTGAAAACATTATTTCAAAAATGCCATTGGCAAACGTGGCGTAAGATATTTTTATCCAAGAATTCGTGGTGAACATAGTGTCACACTCAAATTCTCGAACTGCGGGACCACACTGCCGTGGCCTAATGGTAGAGCGTTGACCTCGTTAGCGGTAGGTAGTGGGTTCGATCCCAGGCCGGGTCATACCAAAGACTTGAAAAATGGAACTTGTTGCTTCCTCGCTTACGCCCAGCATTAAGAGGATAGAACAAGGACTGGTTCGCTCGGTGTCAGTATAATGTGACTGAATGGGGTGTCATGTCTGCCTACGGCATGATATTTCGGTGGGACAGCACTATAAAATGGCAACATTAGATCTGCTCTGTTACAAGTAGGTCCATACCCGGTCTTTACTTAGGATTTCTCTCGCCGTCTTTCTTTGATACCTTCTTTCAGTTGAGAAAATTCGTCGATTACCAGACATGGTAGCCTGATTGCCAATTGTGAAGTATTTACACGGAATTGTACCTGGTGATATGATGCCATGGTGGATGAAACATATAGGACAGTCACTGCTCCAGACATTGCTTATGATGGGGCGGTATTCAGGGTGATGAGTGCAGTTAAGAGAGAACCGACCACACTCTTAAAAGTTTCAAAACATAACTTGTAATTGCACTGGCATACACTTTAAAAGGCATAATAGTGTTGTAAATGAGGTTCGTCGTTTAGTGTTAAGCTCTTTCTTTCCAAATAGATGACATTTTGAATTGGCAAGCCACTGCCTTCAGTCACAACGTCAGGCAGCAACAATAAATCCAAATTACTAAATTACTCATTTGCTCTCTCTCTCTATCTCTTTCGTATTATCCGCTGCATAGTATCGAAGAATAGAGAACGAATGCGCCTTTGAAATCCCTGGAGATGTTCCATATCCGGCTGGAAGTGAATAGTTTGTTCTTCACAACATAGCGTGGATTTTTGAACGCCATTTCTCTGTGCTTAATGGAAGGTAAATACTGGGAAATACCAAGGACATGACTTTGCTGCAACCAATTTATCTAGCATTGTGTGGAGATGAAAACATGATAATATATCGGTCGTGCCATTGAGAAAGGGCTTGAAGCTACCATCCAAAAGGTTTCGCGCATAACAGCGAAAAGTTGTCGTGCCCGATAAACAATGCTGCTATAGAAATCAGATGAGTGAATGGGATGCCACGGAGCTGAAAGGAAACTCTCGGTATATGCCATAAAGTGGACAGAAAGTGATGGAAAAAGTACATTTTGTCTCTTTGAGTATTGTTTTGATCCATTCTTCTTAGATTTGTTTAGGCGTACTCTTTCGTCTCAACTTCAAACCAATGTAATGGACTGATTTAATGTACTTTCGTCAGCTGGATTAAATGCATATCTGGTATCTATTCAAAATGACCGATAAATTACGTTGGTTTCGCACCGGCTGTATCATTGTTTTGAGAGACGAAAAAGTATCATCAGACAGAAATGTTTGTCATGTTACAAAAACTCGCTAAACGATATTCCTCTAGACACCATTCATTCTAAGATAACCCTAGTAACCCTCTTTTAGAAATGGCTTGACCTTGACTTGACGTCGTAGTACTTGATCTTTACCCGCCACATGACCCCGATGGGTGATCTGGGCCTGAACAAATGACTTTTCTGTATATTTATCACAAGATTTGCCTTGGCAGTTAGGTCAAATAGCTAACCAAGATGTTTCAGATGATTATTCCAGGTGTCTCTATACGACAATACACCATCAATGTATGCAACACAATGTAGCGGTTATTACCTGATTAAAGGTCATCCCAAACGCTCTGAGGTCAAAAATATAAAAAAATAGTCCTTTCGATTCTGAAAATAATGATAATGCCGTTTGAAAGGTGAAAATCGCTCTCCTGTCAATTCCAGCTGTGATGTCACGGAGGGAAGCCGTCTTGTATTCTCTATGTTAAAGCCGTATACCACAGTCGTAAGTAGCTGCTGATTTCTGGAGATTTTCGGAGTATCGGGGCATCATTTGTTAAATATGCCGCGACGTTGTGTAGTGGGAGGTTGCAGTTTTACTACAGATGACGGTGTTAGTATTCATTTGTGGCCTAAAGACGAGAAAATCGCTGCAAATTGGACGAAATTTGTACGCAACACGAGAGTGTGGAAAGAGGGCCCGAGCCAGTACTCGTATAATTTGCTCGGCACATTTTGACAGAAAGACATTATTCGAGGACATCTACAGCGTAGCAGTTGAATTCGGGTACAAACCAAAACTAAAGAGATCAGCTATTCCAACTATCAAACCTAAGAACAATCAGAATGTGACGGCAAAGAAATCGGACAAGGAGAATCTATCACGGACATCGGCTGAACGCACCTAGCCTGCAAGCGAGGCCTCGGGCAGGGAGACGGCTGTACATGCCCTGCTCGCTCTCGCGTGGCATTTGTTGCTTGAGCACTACAGGTTAGACTGGATGAGTCTCTATTTCATATATACTATTTAATAATAATAAAATGATCTTTCATAAATATATATATAAGTAAATAAATAAAAAACACCAATTGGAGTGAATGGCTGTAGATACAGAAGTGATAATAATTTCATAATCCCTTGACATTTGAGATTGTGGGAATATCATTCGATTTCAATTTAATTGAGGTAATTTGTCGAAAATTGAGCAAATGTGAATGCCGATCCACTCACCGCGGCTTACTTTTCGCCATGAATGTCCAAAGTTTTTTTATCAAACTATATAATTCTGAAATTGGTATTTCATGGGGATTATGGGAAAACAAACAAAATTCAAATCGGACGTATATCAGTAGAGTTATCAACAGTTTACTGTCCATACTGCCGAATCCCGGAGTTTATCCCTTCGAAAAGGCTGCCTCGGTCAGTAACAACAATAACAAGACAGATGTGCTCGTTGTTTACATCACAGAATCGTTCTACATTCAATACAGTTTGAAATATATGGACATTTGGTCTTATAGATGACGATAATAAGGTTTCCAGTCAAGTTGCATCCCAATCTGTATTCAACAAACGACCTCTCCGAATCCTGTCGTCGTCGAGTTCCACGTTGTCAGAGTGGTTGTCACTGTCAGAATCGGAGCCGTACGGCTCAAATTGATAGGGCTGAATTCCGCCGTTGGTCTGCAGACAACTGTTAATTTGCCCGTCATCATCCTCCTCTATGTCTATTTCATCTTCTTGGCGAAAAATATTTCCATCTAAGCAGCTGATATCGCTCGAATCGACATCTGAACCGGAGCTCTGACTGCACTCGCTTTCCATGTTATCCGCTGTTTTTCTCAGGCAACTTCCCTGCGTGACGTCATCAACCCAGCTGTGAAAGTGTGGAAAAGCCCACTTTGCTCCCATATTACGTGTGTTTCTGATCAGATTAGAATTTTTTCAATATTTTTTTCATACAAACTGAAGTATGAACTATGATTTTTAAGGATTTTTAGACCAAAAAAAAATCCGTTTGGGTTGACCTTTAATTGACCATTAAAAACTGGCAAGATCATTTGTCATCCCAAAAGGCACGCCCTTGAACTGGTTTAAGTCATCCAGTGTTACCAGCGCAGACAATTTCTTATTTAGCATTGTCAGACAAAGTTACCTGCCAGTGGTCTTTCCGCAAGTCTATCTTGGTCACGTAGGCAGCCTGGCGGACCCCATCAATACAGTGGTCGATTCTAGGAATTGGATAGGAATCTGTGCGCCTCACAGTGTTGAACTTACCGTGATATACTCAGATTCGGTTCCATGATATAATTTTCTAGCGTGTAATCAACCTCTTCGTACCGGCGCTAACTTTTCAGAATTAATACTGAATGGACGTTGTTTAATAGACTGTGCCTCACCTACACCGAAATCATGGACAGCAAGAGGAGTGCAACCTGGTTTGCCAGAACATAATGAGTTGTATTCATGGAGAAAAGGAAAAAAAAAATTACAGTGGTCAAACAAAATTACAACAAAAGACCAGATGGTTCAGTTAAATATTTTATATTATTACCAAGCAAAAATGAACACAGATACAAAATGTGGTATAATATGTCACACGCGTTAGGCTTTCTGGAATACCGTAAGAGTGTGTGGTGAACAGCTGCAATGAGCCTAAATATTCGTAAACAGTCTGGTAAGAATCCAAACCAGTCCGAGTTCTTCATAAGGGTTTTTTACAACTCCTCCCATTTCGTCTCGTGACCAGACCTGTTATCTCCTTGTCAAATCTACATTTTTCACACGCCGCAAAGCAGTCCCTAATGCGAGTTCCGCTTCCAAGTAAATCTGACCAAGCCAACTTCTCTAACTCGAACCATGGGACACACTATTGGAATGTCTCTCAACAATGTCGACTTCTCAGTCTCTAAAAAGAGCTTCCGGGAACATTTTTTACAGTACTCAACTGATCAAGTATTTGCCATGTACCGTACCATACTTTATACATGTATTCTTTCTAGAACCTTCTCTATAGTTCTATGACAAAATAGGCTAAAAGGCAGGTGCAGCAATTTTTAGTGGAGAGTAAAAGTACACTATCATAATGCAAGAGAGCGGGAGATTTTATATCAGCATTTTTTATCATGACTGCAAAATGAAGCTACACAATATGATTGCAAAAAGACATGACGTTTGATAATGTTCTTAGGGAATGATCTATACTCCATATTTCAAACGGGAAACCCGAAACTTTTCTCTAAAATCTTTCATTCAAGAAATGCTCATGATATAAATTTTATGACATAAATTCTCTCACCCCCCTCTCCTAATTAGGCGTGCTTCGCGTGCATTCTATGATTGTAGAGTGTTTCTATTTAACATATGATAATTAGGTTATGACATGGCTGTTTTGATACCGCCCCGTGTGTCAGCCTTCGATGATCGTCGATTAACCCTACCAAACTTTATTCGCTATCTCCGGAACGACAAAAAACGGAAAGCTGAAACTACTTGACTGTATAGTTTATTGTATTGGGGTCATTTTTAACCTATTTGCGTAATCCCATGAGCAGAGGATCATCGGTAAATTCAAGATGGCGGCCACGTGGGGTAACAGAAAAGTGATGTTTTTGTCATATTTCTTCAAAATTTCTGCTTTTCCGCGATAAGAAGTGGACAAAAGCTATTTTATTTCACATCACATTAATATTTACTAATTTATCATGCAGTTTTTGCGGAGAAATTGCATAAATAAAAAATTCGGAAAATTCGACCGAAAAATCCGTTTTTGAAAATGACGTCACTGTGACGTCATCAAAGCTGCCATCTTGGATTTTTTACATTTTCTGGTAGAGCTTGACCCAAGGGCATAGTGTGGTAAGTATTAGCTCCCTATCTCAAGTGATAAGAAAAATAATTATGGGGGGAAGGGGCCATTTCGCTCCCCCCCCCCCAGGCCTGGACAGGTCCCAAAAAGCCCACGCCAGATAGGGTTAATTCTAGTAATTCTTCTATTGCCAGGCGTAGAAATGTATACTACTGAATTTTGGCCTATAATGATCATTGGAACATAGCACACACAACGCAACTTGAAAGAAATCAGATTGCCCCACGTGTTAATATCCTATCAGCAATTATCAGATGCTGTGACATTTGTTTATCTCATCCACTAGTTTTTTTAAAGGACGATGGTAGACGCCAGAATCTAGTCTTAAATCATTGAAACTCTGAATTGAACTTGCAACGATTGGCACAGAGATATATGCTTTAAATTAAGCTTCACCGTTAGCATGCGCTTAGTCTCAGTTTTTTGTTATCTCAAAGGGATGACAGGGTACAATTCAAACTGGAATTAATCATGATTTTCAGTCACGACGCCAGTCTATATAAAAAATATTGATGAACACAAACAATATTTAAATTGCTTGAACGTCGCTTCGCCTTTTTGTGCCTCTTTCCAAGTCAATACTATTCAAAGGATTATCTAGAGAGATGAATGGAGTGAATGTGTTGTCACGTATTTGGACTGAATATCTTCGTAAGGGTTATACAATTCGGAGAAGCTAAAGGAGAATTAGCTCTTGTCTTGCCTCGGCTTTTGGTTTGTTTCGTCTTCTTCGATGTACTTCAGCATATATTTTTCTACAGCACCTCGAAATAAAAAAAAGCAAAATAGCATATTGTCTATCCTTTCAACGTTTGGATTAAGATGAATAATTAAATCTTTGCAGAGGTTTGATGAATTCCATAGATTCCCTTCTAAGGGTTTGATGAATTCCATAGATTTAGTTCCAACCGACGTATTAACTGGAGTGACGAGAGAAAACTTGTTCGTTTGGTTATAATAACTCGGTAACACAGTTGTTCTCTGAGAGTTGACAATTGTGCAGGTAATAGATTTCCATCAAAACAGCAACCTCTTCATTTTCTATGTGTATACTATAAGAGAGCTGCAAATCCATTTCAATCCAATTGTGAATGTCATAGAATGCAATCAATGTCTTTCAGCTGCGATCACCTACTTCATTAGGGATTTTATATGTCTAGATAAGGCGCGAAAGGACCATTTGGGTGAATGCAACTATTCTACGTCTCACCCATTCCCGAAAGAACACCGAATAAAACGTGACACTGACATGGGAAGAAAGAGGGTAATGAAAGGTTTATGCCTTCACTCTCTTTGAAACAATGCTATATCTATGCGTCGTAAATTTCCCGAATCATCCATAAATATCTACAATAAACATTCATTTGTAGGGTCTTACGCAACGTGAATCAATATGAATTGTTTTCACTATAATACATAATTAAATATCAAGGAGGATAACGGCTTTGTAAATTAGGGTCACTGTTATTGCTTAGCTATTTACTATCAGATGTCTGACAAGACTTGTTGGAATAGAGAATCACTGCTTATGTTCGGAGGTATAAAATGAAATCATTAAAGAATATGAAATGACAGAAACTACTCGACTGACCCACTTTAGCTCTCTTCCAACAAAAACTCGTTGTAACAAGAATAAAATACGGAACAAAATTTGCCTTTCGAATCCTTGGAGAGTGGTTCTCTGTCCGGTTAGACGTGAAATGTTTGTTCTTCACGGCAAACAAATTTCCTTTCCATGCAATTTTCAGTCCAGGAAATTAGGCATTTTGAATAACGTTAGTATTGATGATAACGAGCTAAACGATCGATACAATAAACAGTAGCACAGAGTTTAAAATGAATTTTAGAAATTACTAGAAGAAATAACTGAAAAAAACAACAGCAAAAAAACAATTCTACTACAGGAGTTATCTCCGTTAGCTGAAATAATCATGACGTATTTTGGGCTACCAAACGAAGGATTTCGACACTTAAACAAGGCTATCACGCCATTCGAGTCATATTGAACTTAACGCACAAATTAATAAACATCGCTGATAATTGTTTTGTTTAAATAGCTACAATCCGTGAGCAGTTCGAGTAATCAAAAACGGAAAATCATAGACATACCTTTATTTGTGGTCTAGCTGTGTGAAAACTAAGATTGAGATGTTATCGCAAAAAACATTACGAAAATGTTGCATATTCAACTCATAGAAAACTGGTTTATAATTAAAACAAAACGCACATTTTAAAGGTGAAATGCAAAGGTATTTAGATTCTCCTTTTCACATTTTATATAGGTTGAATAATGATAGAAATACCAGTCTATCTATTTCACTTGGTTTAATTTGAATTATCTTGTCTGCTAGAATCTTTTTAAAGGTTGGTACCCCTAGCACAGCTGAATTCAGATTTGCAAAACGTCATCGCTTATCTTTCCTTGATTGTGACGTCACGTCAGACCAGCCGCCCGGAGACTGAACGTTACAAGTACTGACGATCGGCCAGATGGTCTGATGTGACGTCACAAACGAACGTCAAACAAGGGCAGATAAGCAATGCCAACTTTGGAGCACTTTTCAAAAGCTACCAGGAGACAAACTACTTCAAATAAAACCAAACAGAGTATTTGGGCTGATATTTCCATCATTAACTAGCGCGCGAAGAATGTAAATAGGGAAATATGAAAACCTTTGCATTTCACCTTTAAGTCTTAGTATAATGTACGAAAATTATGCCGCTTGTGATGTCAGTTGAGCGAATGTTCTATCATATCTAGAATTACAAGCGTCTAGTTCGTCATTCATAATTCAGCCGTCGTCCATTAAAGAATATCCGCGTCGATAATCCAAAGACCTATTCCATATTCTATATAACAGTATATGCACAAAATTCAAAAAGACAATCATAGTATACATAAACATAGGCTATTTTTCTGCAAGACAGAAGCGGTCAACATTTTTCAATGATGCCGACAAGATATCATGATGTTTCAAAAATATAAAATCCGTATCGCTGATCAGTATTCTTCAGAATGATTATCTGGAACGTACATTGTATATTGCCGTCTAAACGGCTCTCATTTTGTTCTATTTCCCACTAATGGATTTCGGCACACATATCCACAAATCATCTGGAAATTAATTGCAATGACATATTTCCAGACCTCGTCATCAAGGTAGATGGTTACGCTATTATATGGAATGCAACTGTCAACACGGTAGTCAGCTGTATGACCCTGGTTCCAATTATCTGATTTCAGCTTATCCCTGCTGACCGTCGGATTCGATAGCAAGCGTCGAATTCGGCATTCAAATAGTCAGGCTTCGTCAAAAAAAGAATTTCCGCGTCAAAAATCGAAAGGCTTATTTCTAGTGTCAGTTATCACCAATTCCAAATGACTATAAAACAAAATAATTACAACACAAGTTGTTGACCGCCTCTCTTGTAGGAAACCAGGTTTCAATGATGCCATATGGTGATGTTCTTTACATAAATCCTAATCATCTATATCGCTACACTGTCCTGCGTGTACCACCATATAGATATGATATCCAATAAAGGATGCAGTTTCGCTTGACAAAAAAAAGAAAAGAGAGCGTATACTTTAGAGAAGATAAAGAGCAGACTAGTTGTGAGGAAGGGCAAGAATGTTAGCAGATAATTTGATGTACGGTAGTCTATAGTCGAGGTTTGTGTGCTATTAAGCAGCTGACCAGATCCATAAAGTCGAGGGTCAAGCCGAAGCCGTGTGAGATCGGTTTACGAAGACGACGGAAATCTCCAACGTGTTCTCCAGTCAGGAAATAACACAACTCTTTGACAAAACATGTCAGTTTTTTTTGATAATTTCTGCACACCAGTGCATACAAAATCAATATCAAGGCATTACCCTGAGTACTGACAAGCTATCAATGGCCTACATTATAACTTTCTATTAGGCTGATTTCGATCTCTTTTGCAGCTATTAGATTCTTTGACTTCAAAGAGAATTGGGTTTTTGCTCGTTTAGAGTTAATGTTACCATTATGTTACAAAACGCCCTTTTCAAGGAATCTACTATTGCATAAAAGCATTAAATCTGCCCCAATATCTCAAATGGATCTTTCGTTAAAAGTAGTGGTAAATATTGGCATCACAGAATCAGGCAAATGAGGAGGATGAACTTTAAGTGGCTGAGGGAATTGACATCAATGAGTCACTTAGCCTGGATGTCATGGCATTCATTGATGACTACCTAAAAGTAATAATGAAAGAAGTGTGTATACATCTTCCATATACACGTTATACATGAAGAAATTTTGAAATGTATCAATGTATATCGAGCAGGCAACCACAAACAATTTTGGCGCATTCTAATTCGTTCATGTGAGTATTTTTTCGTGTATTCTAGTCGATGCATTCATTGTGAGAAGTGTTCACGTATACAAGTTCAAAGATGGGCATATTCAAGGAAATGTTAACTGCCGACACTCATTCATGTATACACGTATATGTGTGCTGAGAAAGAGAGAGATCAATTAGCATTGATAGATTTTGAGTACGTACATTTGATCTATCAGTTTAGAGTTAATCATATTCATCGTCTGAACTCATTATTATATGCAAAGGCATTAATACTATCTCCCGTGGACAATGGTTGAGGACAAACATAAGTCACAGTGTTCTCCCGTGGACAATGGTTGAGGACAAACATAAGTCACAGTGTTCTCCCGTGGACAATGGTTGAGGACAAACATAAGTCACAGTGTTCTCCCCTGGACAATGGTTGAGGACAAACATAAGTCACAGTGTTCTCCCGTGGACAATGGTTGAGGACAAACATAAGTCACAGTGTTCTCCCCTGGACAATGGTTGAGAACAAACATAAGTCACAGTGTTCTCCCGTGGACAATGGTTGTGGACAAACATAAGTCACAGTGTTCTCCCGTGGTCAATGGTTGAGGACAAACAAACGTCACATTGTTCTCCCCTGCACACTGGTCGAGGACAAACATAAGTCGCAGTGTTCTCCCCTGGATAATGGTTAAGGACAAACATAAGTCACAGTGTTCTCCTCTGGACAATGGTTGAGGACAAACATAAGTCACAGTGTTCTCCCCTGCACAATGGTTGAGGACAAACATAAGTCACATTGTTCTCACCTGGACAATGGTTGAGGACAAACATAAGTCACAGTGTTCTCCCCTGGACAATGGTTGAGGACAAACATACGTCACAGTGTTCTCCCCTGCACACTGGTTGAGGACAAACATAATTCAGTATTCTCCCCTGGACAATGGTTGAGGACAAACATAAGTCACATTGTTCTCCCCTGGACAATGGTTGAGGACAAACATAAGTCACAGTGTTCT
>JAVTVY010012581.1:0-53023 GCA_036873755.1 Hanleya hanleyi
ATGTTTCAAATTTAAATCTTCATCATGATCGTCTTTGAAGGAGGGAATAAGTCGGATAGACGACCATGGACTCTCTAATCATCAATCTAAGTGGTCTGACACTTTGAGAGTTTTAATCTTTGCCTTAACTACGGTTTTGCTTGTGTCTTTCAGCTTGAAACTGACTTTCTTCTGGATGATCTCAGCTGTGTGTCCTACGCTCGTCTCACAGGACAAGTTGGACGTAAGTTGTTGGTGGATTGAGAATGGCGTGGCTTGGCGCCCTCTAAAACCAAGAAGACCTAACAACCCGAGTGGTAGAGGATCCGGACATCTTGGTAGAGTTTACATATCACACCACGAGCACAGCTACATGGATGCAGGCACTCAAGAATAAGTATATTCTGTATCATATCCATGATTTACCCTTTTAAGGGAAGACACTCAAAAGATAAGTTAGATTAGTATCTTCTATTACTCCATATTACCCTCGGCTTTACCGGCCAGGTTTCTTTTGTTGAGATTTATGGAAGAACCTGCCCCTCCTTGACATTGTCCAATCGTGTCTGGACAGCGAACTCCACGTTCACCAACTTCTATCTGAGAGATATGTCAGTCCAGTCAGAAGGGATATCCACGCTTGGGCCGTTAATAGCGGCCCAGCACGTGGTCAACTAAATTCCAAAAATAGGGGGGGGGGGCGGCAGTTTGAATCATCACAGCAAATCTGCAAATTGCTGTATCATCTCATTCATACTATTGGTCCACAATTGATTGATCTCATATTGAAGGAAGAAATAAGTCAGATGGACGACCTTGGATCCTCTAAAGAGATGTCAGACACTGTATCATCACCCTAAGATGTATGTATCCATGGTGAGTGTGATCTTTACCTTAACTGCGGTTTTTGATTGTGTCCTTCAGGTTGAATCTGACGTCCTTCTCAATGATCTCAGCGCCGTCTTCTGCACTCAACTCCCTAAAATGCTGGTTGGATGGAAGACGATTGTGGACTGAGAGTGGTGTGACTTGGCGATCACTAGGCCCGGACCAGTTCTGCCTCACCCGGTCTTAGGAACAGCCAAGATAAATAAGCCTTACCAAGTAGACCAATAACCTATACGCTGAGGTCCTCTCTTGGTATAGACGGCTTCCCGAGTAGACCAATAACCTATACGCTGAGGTACTCTCTCGGGGGGAAACTAATAATTTCCACACCACAAACACAGCTACATGGCTGTGAACAATCAAAGATAAGTACATCAGTATCTTATTCACATGTTTAACCTTTTATGTTGATGACCAAGGTTTCATTTGTTGATTATGGATTGTTCATGCTATGCCCATGTTTCTGTGTCATTCCAGCGGTCACTTAGCCTACTTTGATATACTACAAGACCGAGGTTCCCACCTCCGTATGTTGGTACTAGGGCATTAATTAAAAGCAGGTTTAAGACTTAGGTAGCAAACATCAAACATTTATAGATAATGTTTCTGTTTGTAACTAAGTCAAACCTGCTTTTAATGTGCCCACCCTTCCGTCCCCTCGTACCGCGGCCTTGTTCACTACTGGTCTCGGTTTGAGAAAGAGGATAGGAATGAGGCTTACAGTCGCCTTTATAGTGGCCACGCTGGAATTGAATGGAGAGCTCTCCTAGGGGCGGACAACTCTCTCCTAGGGGAGTTAACTTTTTCTTTTAACTTCCGTTTTCTACGTTTGATTGTGCATTTAATAAGGGATTAAAGGCATTAATTAAAAGCAGGTTTGACTTAGTTACAAACAGAAACATTATCTATAAATGTTTGATTTTACTTTTCATTGTCACATGTCACAATGCACTAAAATTTATGGAAAATATAAACATGGCTGTGTGACTAATGTCACAGGACCTGCGAAATAGGGTTTGATATGATTTAAGTGTGTACCTTGACCTAAGACTGACCATTTCCATGGTCGTAGGAGGCATTGAGACATGTTTTTGCCAATTTCGGGGTTTCTAGGTGACCTAATTAGGTAAGAAATTGGGTCAGATTGACCTTGACCCAATTAGGTCAGGTCACACTGACATTGACCTAACTAAGCGCATTTCCATGGTCTTCGGAGGCAGTAGGACATGTTTTTGCCAATTTCAATATTTATAGGTCACCTAAGTAGGTCAAATTTTCATCAAAAGTAGGTCAGCTCAGAACTCGCTGGTAACAGTCTCCTAATGCACATTCATGCCAAAAATCAAGATTCTAATGTCAACGGTTCTCCTTATTTTGCCGAAGAAAGGATTTGGATGGACTTACTGACTCATTGCCGGTTCATTACCGGACAATTTGCAAATGAGAGCCTACGTCATAGGAAAAAAGAATGTTTACATAATCCGTCTCTCTTTTTCAAGGAGAGTGATCAATCTCCCTCTACATTACTCTCACAACTTTTCTCCCAGGAGAGTTATTATGTCTCCCCCAACTATGTTGGGGGGAGACATCTAGTGTTTGTGCTGTCTGGATGGATGGATGTCTGTCTGGATGTCTGTCCGTCCCCTTGCCTTGTCTGCAAGATATCTTGCACTGGAAGCTTCATTGGGATAGCCCCCTCGTTTGATTAGGTTTTGGTGTGTGTTCGTGCGTTCATCCGTGTCCAGTGTCCGTCCATCCGTCCATCTACTTGTACATGTATATACAGGCCTTGTCTGCAAGATATCTTGAGAACTACTGGACGGAATTTCACCAAACTTGGATGGAAGCTTCATTGGGATAGCCCCCTCATTTGATTAGGTTTTGGTGTGTGTGCATGCGTTCATCCGTGTCCGGTGTCCGTCCGTCCGTTCATCTACTTGTACATGTATATACAGGCCTTGTCTGCAAGATATCTTGAGAACTACTAGATGGAATTTCACCAAACTTGTATGGAAGCTTCATTGGGATAGCCCCCTCATTTGATTAGGTTTTGGTGTGTGTGCATGCGTTCATCCGTGTCCGGTGTCCGTCCGTCCGTCCATCTACTTGTACATGTATATACAGGCCTTGTCGGCAAGATATCTTGAGAACTACTTGACGGAAGTTCACCAAACTTGGATGGAAGCTTTATTGGGATAGCCCTCTCATCTGATTAGGTTTTGGTTTGTGTGTGCGTTCTTCCATGTTCGGTGTCCGTCCGCCTGCCCATGTACTTGTACATGCATATGTATATACAGGCCCTTTCTGCAAGATATCTGAAGAACTACTGGACAGAATTTCATCAAACTTGGATGGAAGGTTCATTGGGATAGCCCCCTCATTTGGTTAGGTTTGGGTGAGTGTGTGCATTTATCCATGTCCATCGTCCGTCCGTCCATCTAATTTTTCGTGTATATACAGACCTTGTCTGCCAGATATCTGGAGAACTACTCCACGGAATTTCACCAAACTTGGATGGAAGCTTCATTGGGATAGCCCCTTGTCTGATTAGGTTTTGGTGTGTGTTTGCGAATGTTCGTTCGTGTCCATCCGTCTGTCCATCTACTTGTACATGTCTGCAAGATATCTGGAGAACTACCCCACGGAATTTCGCCATACTTGGATGGAAGCTTCATTGCAATGAGCTCATCTGATTAGGTTTCGGTATGCATGCATGCGTTCGCCTGGGTATGTTGTCTGTCTGCCTGTCCATCTACTTATACATGTATGGACGACAGGCCTTGTCTGTAACATATCTGGAGAACTACTGGACGGAATTTCCCCGAACTTGGATGGAAGCTTCATCGTGATGGCCTCTGGTGAACTTCACCAGACTTGGATGGAATCTTTATTGGAATGGCCTCCGCATCTTATTATGTTTTGGTGTGCGCGCGTGTTTGGTGTTCATCCGTCTGTCTACTTGTACATGTATAGACAGGCCTTGTCTGTAAAATATCTGAAGAACTACTTAATGGAATTTCCCCGAACTTGGATGGCAGCTTTATCGTGATGGCCTCATCATCTGATTAGGTTTTGGTTTATTTGCGTGCGTCCATCTGTTTCTGATGTCCAGCTTTGTTACATGTATGTACAGGACTACTCTTGCCTACAATATATGTGGAGAACTACTGGTTGAAATTTCTCCAAACTTGGATGGAAGCTTCATTGAAATGGCCTTATGATCTAATTAGGTTTTGGTGTGAGCTAGTGCCTGCGTGGGTCCATGCAAAATGTGCTTATCTGACTGTCCAGTTTTTGCTCACTTCATATCTTGGAAACTACTGAAGGCAGATGCATGAAACTTCTATACGCTACAGCATGTATACTATAGGTGTGGCTCTTGTATGTTTTGCATCTTTCCTATAATGTGATCAGTTTCGAAATAATTGATGCTTCACAATTACATGTATTTCACATTGGTTGGACGCTGTAGATGTCGGCAATCCACTCATTGCTATATAAATCCCGACTCCTCACTGGGTTACTGCAACCCTCACTGCGTTACTGCAACAATGAAAATTAATATTTTTAGATGCGCAGCTTTGTTTAGGATACTTATTGCTACATTCATTTTATAGCACTTTGCCTTAAATTATGTGCGCACTCAAGGCAAGGTGGGAGGTTGGGGGAGACGTATGTTTTTGCTTAAAAAAACAACCAGCATAGGCTTCATGCCGGAGCGGCAACTCAAGGGTCAAAGCGGAACCTTTAGTTGAAAAATGAAAATGTACTGTAGAGTAATACCGACAAGAATAAATCACTCACAATACAGTTATCACTCTCACAATACAGTTATCACTCTCACAATACAGTTATCACTCTCACAATACAGTTATCACTCTCACAATACAAAATATAGGAGAGTGATCAACAGCTCTCGCAAATTTGACCAACATGATAAACTGACATAGATTAAAAGTTAAATTGTTGTCTGATATTTTAACACATATTAGTTGAGCTGTCTTACAGAAGTCAGAATTGATATCTCAGATCTGTGTGAAGAATGTAGAAAACTACATGTGATCCTTGTCCTTCTATTGCAGGCATTAGGAGAAAGTGCTGCCTGTATGAAAAGTGTATTGGACAAAAGGGTAAGTTGGAGAAGAAATCTGTTGTATTTGCTTTCATAGTGATAGGTACAAATACACACACAGTGAAACCTGTGTAAACCAACTATGCTTGGGACCAGATTACAGTGCTGGTTTTGACAAGGTTCCGGTTTATCAGGGTTCAAAATACATTAAATTTAAGTATTGGGACCCAAGATGAGGCCTGCATTGAGTGGTTGGTCGGTATACCCAGGTGTCAGTATTCACAGGTTTTGTTGTACCTCGACTGATCTGTACAAATTTGACAAGTTTTAATATTTTAATATTTAACATCCACTGATGCCATATCAGAACTGTTATTTCATGTTTGAACATAGCCATATGACATATTTTGAATTTGATGTCTTCGCGAGTTTTAATAAAAGAGTTAAAGATGCAGTCAGCACCAAAAAAATCCTATAAAGATGGGAGATTATAGTCCATGTTATGACCAGTCCCAAGTTTGAAAAGTTTGATATTTGAAATTATTGGACAGAGAAGCGACCCATAATTGGTCTTATTGAGCCCAGTTTCCATCATCTTGGCACATTTATTTTGTCCCTTCAAAAATTCACGATGTAAGTATGTCATCTTAACTATCAAAACCTTTCTTATTTGGAACCGGTAATAATACGGATTGCTAATCTCGAATTTGGAAAATTACAAATTTTTCAGCTGATAACATTTTCAATGAGGGCTGTCCTAGCTTCACTCTATCAATACTCTGATATCTTGTCCACAAATTAAAACCCCTAAATATAATTGTGAGAGTTTATTTAAACGATCATGTCTGTGGAATCGCTCATTGATCATGTGTTTTGTATATATGCACTGCAGGGTAAAGAGTTGGTCACATATCTACAAACAGATTACCTACCTACGTTAAACCTCTCTCCACAACTTATACAGGTAAGTCTATCCATACTGTGTCCTGTCTATAGAACTAAGTGATTCTTGGCATAATCCAACCTATTTTTTCTCACATATCAGGCACCTAAGAGCGTATTTGAAAGTGTTGGTTGGTGGGGAACAGCTGAACTCAATACCGACCATGTTAAATGCTGGACTCGCGCCATCACAGATAGGACATACACGCAGCATAATCGCATCATCTTGGCTCTGTTTATCAATCGGGAACAGTATTAGGGAGATAGATATGTCATGAACAGACAATAATTGACATAGATATACTGTGCTCCTCCAATCGAAATCCAAGATTCTACCATCAGTTATACTAATTGTAATGGACAATTTTGATCAGCCACATGTAAAAGCCATGGACAAACAGGCCATGCACCAAGTCTGCAATGGCAAGACTGGTAATATGTGATACAGACTCTGATGTGAGGAGTTGTCCGCACAATCACACTGAACAGAATACATTCATTGTGCTAGTACATGTACCAAAGAATTTAGGAAGACCAGTGTGGTTCTTAGGTTTGGTTTGTCATGATTTTTATTGTTCTGTTGTTTGAAAATTCTATCAATCTCTTTGTATTTCTTTTAAAGGAGTATTGCCAGGCCCTGCAATCCGATACGAAAACTTACAAGAATTACTTGAAGGTAAGATTTGAACTGCAATTCATACCGTTTAAATGTTTTGTACAAGATTATGGAACTACACATTGAAATTAGAGATTGCTGTGGGATTTTGTGTTGAACTGTGTTCATTTGTGGAAGGTTTGTTACAGTGGTGAACACAAAAGTCCCAAATATCCATAAATTTTAAGTGTTTTTTGTTGCAACAACATGCTTGGTTTTTACCCCTCGGGCAGATTCTGCCCGAGCGGTATTGTCGTTGCCTCCGTCGTCTGTCCGTCTGCCCGCCCGTCCGTCCGTCCGTCCGTCCGTCTGTCCGTCTGTCCATCATATCATTGTAAACACATTATCTCAAAAAGTCCTTCACTTACAACAATGAAACTTCATACAGTTGTTTAATACAGCCAGTACCAGAAGCCTATTGAAAGTCGGTGCCATTGGATGTGTTTTTCAGGAGTTATGCCCCTTTATACATGTCTGGCTGTTTTTATCCTTGTAAACACATTATCTCAAAAAGTCCTTCACTCACAACAATGAAACTTCATACAGTTGATTAATGCAGCTAGTACCAGAAGCCTATTCAAAGTCGGTGTAATCGGATGTGTTTTTCAGGAGTTATGCCCCTTTATACATGTCTGTCTGTTTTTACCCCTCGGCCAATTTTGGCCATGGGGTATTGTCGTCGTCTTGTACGTCCGTACGTCCATACGTGAGCGAGATAGCCGGAGAACGGTTCCACTGAAGAATTCCAAATTTGGTATGCTTATTTACCTAGTCAAGGACCAGAAGCCTATTTAATTGGGACCTGATTGGGTGAAAACCTTGGCGGCCATCTTTAATTTTATGCGAAATGGATAATGATCCATATCTCGGAAACTATTCAACTGTACAATACGAAAGTTGGTATACATCATCGATACATCAAGCGACTTTCAATGAATTACCAAACCGGCTTTTCTGATTAGCTGGAAATCCTGGAGGCCATCTTTAATTTATGCGAAATCGATAATGATACATATCTCTGTTACCATTCAGTTATTATGCCCCCCTCTAACTAGAGGGGGGGCATATAGCGATCGCTTTGTCCGTCCGTCTGTCCATCCGTCTGTCCGTCCGAATTTCTTGTCCGGGCAATATCTCGGTTAATATTTGATGGACAGGATCGAAACTTGCATGGAATGTGGCCAGTGGCTCGTAGTTGTGCAGCGTGGAGTTTTTTCCGAGTTCCGGTATAATTTTCAAGAGTTATGGCCCTTTTTCTGAAATCTCTGTGAATGGGACTTGTCCGGGCTGGATCTTGGTTAATATTGTATGGACAAGTATGAAATTTGCATGATATGTGGTCAATGACCCACAGTTGTGCAGCGTAAAGTTTCTCCACGTTTCGCTTATATTTTCAAGAGTTATGGCCCTTTGTTCCTGAATTCTCCGTGAATTGGGACTTGTCCGGGCTGGATCTCGGTTAATATTGTATGGACAATTATGAAATATGCAGGATGTGTGGTCAGTGCCCTGTAGTTGTGCAGCGTGAATTTTCTCCGCGTTTCGCATATATTTTCAAGAGTTATGGCCCTTTTTTCTTCAAATCTTTGTGAATTGGAACTTGTCCGGGCTGGATCTCGGTGAATATTGTATGAACAATTATGAAATTTGCAGGATATGTGATCAGTGCCCTGTAGGTGTGCAGCGTGAAGTTTCTCCGTGTTTCGCATATATTTTCAAGAGTTATGTCCCTTTTTTCTTCAAATCTTTGTGAATTGGAACTTGTCCGGGCTGGATCTCGGTGAATATTGTATGAACAATTATGAAATTTGCAGGATATGTGATCAGTGCCCTGTAGTTGTGCAGCGTGAAGTTTCTCCACATTTAGCCTATATTTTCAAGAGTTATGGCCCTTTTTTCTCCAAATCTTTGTGAATTGGGATTTGTAGGGCTGGATCTCGGTTAATATTGCATGAACAAGTATGAAATACGCATGATATGTGGTCAGTGACCCATAGGTGTGTAGCGTGAAGTTTCTCTGTTTTCGGTTATATTTTCAAGAGTTATGGCCCTTTGTTTAAACCTAAGTGAATGGGATATATTTATTTGTCCAAGCTGGATCTCAGTCCATAACTGATTTGAACCAGGAAAATGGCTATATTATATGTTATTCTACATTCCAAAGCAGACAACATAGGTCCTGAAGTATGAAATTGCCCCAAAAACAGTGAATTGGGTACAAAATTCACTGATCGCTTCATAATTTCACCACAATATACTCCCAAGGAATGTAGGTCTCATAACCAGGTCACATTTTCGGATTTGGCGAAAGCCCTGGCGACCATCTTGCATCGAAGCATCGTATTATCACTTGTTGCTTGATATTTGGAATATGTATTATGTGAGACATGGCAAAAAAGTGACTGAAACAGAATTTTTATAATTATCCAAATTAGGCCTCCACCAACCAATAAAGAACAGAACAATGGCGGGGGCAGTGTCGGATTAAAGTGGAAGGGGGGGCATACAATTGAGCAATCTCTGATTGCTTCCTTCCTGTGTTTTATTTGAAAGTTGGTATACATCATCGATACATCCAGATACTTTGAATCGGGACCTGATTGACCAAAAACCTTGGCGGCCATCTTTAATTTATGCAAAAACTTTAATGATATATATCTCTGATCCAATTTAAGTGTTCTATACCAAACTTGGTATACAGCATCGATGCATCAAGAGACTTATGACAAATGACAGTTCTGGTTTCTCTGATTGGGCGGAAACCTTGGTGGCCATCTTTAATTTATGCAAAATCTTTAATGATGTATATCTCTGATACCATTTCAGTGTTCTATACGAAACTTGGTATACAGCATCAATGTATCAAGAGACTTTCAATGAATAACCACATCAGTTCCTCTGAGTGGCGGGAAGGAAGGGCGGCCATCTTTAATTTATGCGAAATCATTAATGATCTCTATCTCTGATACCGTTCAAATGCTCGATGTAAAATTTGGTATACATCATTGATGCATCAAGGAATTTATGTAATGAATACCGGTTTCTCTGATTGGACGGAAATCTTAGGGGTCATTTCTAATTGGACAATTTTTGATAATCTGTATATTTGTGACTTGACTGCTTGGTGTTCCTGACATCTTGGTTCAAATTGAATACATTATGAATGTACCCAGAGCCGAGGGTTTTTTTGATGCGCAGCTTCGTATTATCCTTGTAAACACATTATCTCAAAAAGTCCTTCACTCACAACAATGAAACTTCATACAGTTGTTTAATACAGCCAGTACCAGAAGCCTATTGAAAAGTCGGTGTAATCGGATGTGTTTTTCAGGAGTTCTGCCCCTTTATACATGTCTGTTGGTCCATATCCTTGTAAACACATTATCTCAAAAAGTCCTTCACTCACAACAATGAAACTTCATACAGTTGCTTAATACAGCCAGTACCAGAAGCCTATTGAAAGTCGGTGCCATGGAATGTGTTTTTCAGGGGTTCACACAAACCTGTGTGGATTGCTGTGAATAGACAGTAATCGTTCAACTACATCTACTATAGGTAATCACTGCTCTATTGCTATATTGTTTTGTCTGTCTATGATCTATATCATACAGGTAAAATTATGCCCACCCCAAATATGTGAGTTGTTGGGGTCAGAAACATTATTTCCACAATTGCTCTGGGCCCGGCTCGAGGGGTCCCGATGGCGACAGCCACATGTTATGATATGGTTGTCGGAGATAATGATTAAATGATATTCTCTCTTCAATTACAGACGTTTTTTGCTCAAGCGAAGTCATGACCCATGACGTGATGTCCACTTATAAGATGGATTGAATACCAAATACAGACTGTTCCTGCTTCTGTGATGTGAATTGCATGTGATCATGAGGTGCTGAACCCCTTGTGCTGAAATACAACATCATTATGGGATACAGGTCAAGGCATCATGGGATACATGGGCAAGGCATCATGGGATACATGGGCAGGCGGGATACTTGTACAGGCACCATGAAATGCATGTACATGACATGCACGGGATACATGTACGAGGCATTATGGGATACATATGGCTTAAAGTCACATGCGTTATGAAATGTGTGTACCGGCATCATGGGATACATGTACAAGGCATTGTGGGATGCATATAGCATATATTCTCAGGCCTTGGGGGATACATGTACGGGCATCACGAGATACGTGTACAGGCCGTACGATATGGATTATTTTGTGTGTGTTTCTTTGCCTTGAATACTCTGAGGCTAAGATGTCTGATCTTTATCTGCCCTGCAGCCGATCTATCTATTGTAAATCAGTCATAAAATCGTCAGTGGTTGCACTGCATTGTTTTCGTCATGACAGGATTTCATACTGCGGAGTCTCTTCATACTTCCAGTATGTCCGTACAATCTTTTCTGAGCATTGTGCATGATATTAATGGCCAGTACTCTAAATGCCATAACTCTCAGTGTTCTGTCCTGATATAATTCATGCTCGCAAAATGACAAAACCGAGAGAGAACGAAAGAAGAATGAATTGTGCAAATTTATTTCCAAAATTTATGTGATCTCAATGAAAATTATTTTCAAATGTATGGAAATGCAAATTGCTTGAATATTCTGAAATTGTTTCACTTTGCAAACTTTCACAAATGATGTAAAATTGCTCATATTGTCATGCTGTTCAGGATTACTGGCTGCAGTGACTACGCTTAATGTGATAAATGTTCTAGGACAATTTAACGCTTCGCTGGCGACCGCTAGCCTCACACCGCTGAATCGACATGGGTTCGAGCTCCACTGGTCAATGTGTGAAAGTTTGTCAGTTACTTGACGATGGGCGGTGGTTTTCTCCGGGTACTCCGGCTTCCTCCACCAACCAAACTGACTGTCACCATATGAGTGAAACAACCTTGAGTGTAGCATTAAGTCAAATTTCCCCCTGCGTTTCCAGCAACAGGACCAACAGATAGATAACATTACCCCTACGGCAGATCCACAGAAACCTAGGCCACTTGTATGTCAAATTTTGAAACCCACTGAAAATTCTCTTTGCAAAATTAAGCTGAAATCCCATGTTTATAAAAGAAACAGCATGTTACTGTGGATTGATGCTTCTAATTTATTTTTTTATGTCCTATGGGCTGTAACGTCTTGGTTGGCACTGAAAAATCAAACAAAATATTGTTTCAGAATTTTTGTCTATGTGGGAGTCCAGTGGCCTAGTTTTCTGTGGAGTCTGCCTTACACTTTCTACAGCTTACATTCCCCTAGAATTAATGGACTTGCTTAGACATGTTAGAGAACAGATGTAGATGCTGACTGGAAATGCCAAGTCAGTGAAGCTTTAGCCAAGTTCAATCACGATGGGGCAAGATGTAATATACTGTACCATGTCCTCTGATATTCGTCCCCTTGTACTCTTTTCCCAACCTGTATTGCTCTTTCACCAACCTCTTATGCTATTTCCCCTATATCGTGCACTCCTTCTCCAACTGATACTGTGCTCCTTCTCCCCAACCTCTTGTGCTCCTTCCCAAACCTCTTGAACTCTTTTAACAGCCACTTGTGATATTTCTGCAATCTCATGCACTTCTTCTTCAACTGGAATGATTATTTCCAGAAGATAGAGTTATTATTGGAGTGCAGTTCATGAGAGGAACAATAATGGCTGGAAGAGGCTGATGCCAGACAGAGATAATTGAATTGGGGCACAATGAAGGAGCAGTGGATTTGGAAGGTGCTGAAGCGCACAACCTCTTTCTGTGAGAGCATCTCAATGAAATATAACTTTTGCCTCACAAAAGTTTCAAATTCGGAGCATTGTGCTGTTGGCGGAATCTAAGACTTTCAATGCTACCTGATGTGTTCTGGAATTAATAAACCAGTGTGTTCTAATGCTGATGCATAGGTCTATTTTATGTTTATTTGTATTTTAGATGTTGAATACATGCATTAAGTTATTTTATTCATGGTGCCATTCTATTTTTACAGCTCTGATGTATGTTAATTGTTTCATTTCATTGCTGCTTCTATGCAAGGATTTGAAAAAGTATTCAATATTCTACTAAGTTAAATCCTACTCCATGGTTAAACCACACTGTAGGGTTGAATCCAAGGTAGTTCTGATTTGATCCTGCAATTGCCAAAGTAAACTTGATAAAAATACCATTTGTTAATATTGATTTTATTGTAAGCAGACTGATTATTACATTGCTTCTTTTTTCCACTGTTGTCAATCAACAATTGTTGGTGATTCAACAGGAATGACATTCTTTCATGGAATTCTGTGAGAATAGGCTCACGATTCGGATAATTTTTTTTTTTTTTTTTTTTTTTATTATGAGTGAGCATGTACAGCACTCTATCATGTGAGTTGATTTTTTTTTCTGTTCAACCTGTTAAAGTCTGTGACCCTGAATTTGTTAAATGAGATGCATAATTTTGAGAGAAATGAACTGTATCTGATTGCTACTTTGAAACATTGCTTTGTATAACACGCTTGAATTTGAATTTATTATGAGAACGTAGCCTGTTTCTTTTCGCAATTTTACCGGTGAAAGGTTGAACTCTTTCGTGTGAAGCACTGGAACCCTTTGACTATCGTCCTGCTGATGCTGTAACATCCCGACTAATTTCGCTCTGGAAACGCAGCATGCAGCCCATCTGTGCATGGCCATTAGCCAGTCAGCATTGCCCATCAGAAATGGGAACAGAGTGGGTGCACCATCTAACCAGGACAGTGTACCTGTGTACTCTTGTTGAAGAGCTTCTACCTTGTGTATTTTCTTCTGTATGATATACTCTATACATTTTACCATCACTGCAGTGCCATATCTACCTAGTATAATACGTGGCGTGTCCGTCTCCTCCTTCTCCTCCTACTCCGCTTTACTCACTGCACAGCGGGTCGCATAGGTGTGGTGCGGGATAGGGTGGGGCGAGAGACCTGGAGTTTTTTGCTACCCGAGATTCCATGGGCCAGGCTTACACCCTACAGTAGAATGGGTCAATGTCAGAGTAGTGCACGATGAGTAGTATAGAAAGGGCACGCGATCTCCCTATCCCTATAAACTAACCCATGGGGGTGAATGAACCCATGGGGGTGAATGAGCACTCGTTATTATAATTAATGGAGATGACTGTGCCTGTACTCCGTGTTTCTATTAAAGGATAATCAGTCAGAGAGTGCTCTACTGACTGCAGATCTGACAATGGGAGAATACCTCCAACCTGTGATATATATATGTGTATAAAATCTGTTGGTTTTTTTTCCTTCTCTCTCTGATAGGCATATAGATGTTGGCGTATATAACACAAGGCTATTTTATGGATAACAATCCTTATTTCTCTGGTGCCGACGATTTAGTGGATATACTTCCAAATTCATCAAAGCTAATGTTCAAAACTGCAGACAGAAGAATATTGATACATACAATGTATCAAGAACAACCAAAATAGGTGACAAAGCATTCTGGGATGAGTGGGGGAAGGGGGGGGGGGGGTTGTAATGAGTGAGACATGTCAAGTAATGATTAATCCAAGCATTGAGCAGATGAGAACGGTTGTCGTTGATCTGCTAATACCACATACCCAATATTCTACTGTCTGCAGTTTTGTACATTACAGGGTTCATACGCCTCCTGAAAAATCCTGGAATTTAATTGCTAACCTGGAAAGTCAAGGAAAATGCTTAAAAATGAAGTTAAACTCCTGGAAGAACTACATTGTACACTTCCTCTTCTGGGGGAACCAGTGACCTGATGCCACACGTCAATGTGCCAAAATTAATTTGCTTGCCAGTTATTGTACTAAAGACTCCTGGAAAATAAAAAAATTGACCTAGAAAATCCTGTGAAACTCATGGAATCTTTTCCTGCTGTAAGCTGACATTAGCTTCGAGATCAGTTGGAAGTACTATCACCAACAAAACATCAGCTCCAGAGCAATAAAAGAAGTTGTCATCCATGAAATAACCTTGTGTTGTATACAATCTGTCTGAATGTCAATTATACTGGTAAATTTAATTTTGTATCCCATGTTACTGTATCGTTCATGATAGGTCATTGTAGCATATGTAAATCGAAAATCCCCCCTCCACTCCTTAAAAGTCATTCAGTTTTCCATGTTAAGGTGTGTGATTGTTGTAGGTTGTTGCATTCTACATTGTAAATTTTGTAAATATGAACTATTTCTTGTATTATACAGTCATTTAATGTAACCCGAAGTCAGAGCTATATGGCATTATGTGTATATTTGTATTTATACTTGAGGCATATTTATTTACATGCCTCCATGAAATATATTGAAAGGTCGAATGAGAAATTATATGTATCCTGTGTATAAATAATGTAGATATAGATATAGCTGCCATTACAAACAAGTTCTCTTTTCCTATGCAAAAGAAGAGTAAATGTCAGTAATGGCAGAAATTTGTGAGTAGACTGAAGTGTAAATTATAAATTGTCTGTCCTACCATTTACGTATGTATTAGGCATACAAAAGTGCTGAATTTCATTTCACTGTAATTTGCATGATTTGCATCCTGCAAAAACACAGAAATCTGTGGAACCTCATTATTACATACAAAATATTTTGTTCTGTCCCATCCCCCTTCTCACTCGTTATGTAGTAGTTTCTTGAATGCATTATACGCATTTTATAAAGGTTTCTACAGGAATAAATAGGCTGCAGGCTAAAGAAGATATTTTCTTTGGGGTGCTGCGGTCACCTGATTTTTATTTTCCATTTTGTTTCTAGACGGGCCAACCCTGCAGAGTATGTACACAAAAAAAATCATGATTTTGATGAATTTCATGATTTTGGGGGTCACAGTGACCTTGACTTTCGGCCTTGACCTACATTTTGATACGTGACACATCATGTCCTCCTAATGTATCCAGACACAAAAAAAGTAATTTTCAAAGATTTCTTGATTCTGGAGTCACAGTGACATTGACCTTGACCTAAATTTTGGTACATGATAAACTGTCTCCCCGTAATTTCTCAATGGACACAAAAAACCATGATTTTTAACAATTTCAAGATTTTGGGGTTAGTGACCTTGACCTTTGACCTTGACCTACATTTTGGTATGTGACACATCGTGTCCCCCAAATGTATCTACTGACACAAAAGAAATGTTTTTAAAATTTTCTGATTTGGGGGTCACAGTGACCTTTGACCTTGATCTAATTTTTGGTATGCGACACTTCATTTCCCCCTATTGAATTCACTCACAAAGAATTGGTAATTTTTAATGCTTTCCTGATTTTTAGGTCGCACTGAGTTTTGACCTTGATTCTGGGGTCACAGTGATCTTGACTACTGACCCGGGTCTAAATTTTGGTACATGACAAAACGGCTACCCGTAATTTCTCAATGGACTAATTTCATGATTTTGGGGTCACAGTGACCTTGACCTTTGGCCTTGACCTACATTTTGATATGTGACACATCATGTCCCCCTAATGTATCTACTGACACAAAGAAATGTTATTTTTAATAATTTCCTGATTTTGGGGATACAGTGACCTTTGACCTTCGACCTTGACCTATATTTTGTTATGCGACACTTCATTTCTCCCTAATGAATTCACTCATAAAAAATTTGAAATTTGTAATGAATTCCTGATTTTTCGGTCACACTGACCTTTGACCTCTGACCTCGACCTACATTTGGTATGCAACATATCTTTTTCCCCTAGGGCATCCACTCATCAAAAATTAGAACTATAGATAGAAAACTGTCAATGATTCATGATTTCCTGATTTTAGGCAACAGTGACCTTTGACCTCTGGCCGCGACCTCAATTTCGGTACGCGACACATCGTCTCCACCTAGCGTATCCACTCACAAAAAATTGCAACTGTGGATAGAAAACGTTCACAGATATAGACCGGACACGAACACTTCAGTGATTTCCCGTTTTTTAGGCCAGTGACCTTTGACCTCTGACGTTGACCTTCATTTTGGTACGCGACACATCGTCTCCCCATAGGGTATCCACTCACCAAAAATTAGAACTGTAAATAGAAAACTGTTCCAGATATAGACCGGACACGACGGACGGACAGACGGACACACGGACGGAAACCGCCATCACATAATACGTCCGCCTTTTGGCGGGCGTATAAAAACAATCTTCATGTCTACTGATGCTAAATGCTGTGGCATGAATATGCTATTAATCTCAAGAAATGGAAAGGCAGCTAGTGAAATTTGCAAAATGTTAGCAGAATTTCTCTCTGCAGATGCCTGAAGTTAAATTTTGCCTTCTGAATAATTAGAAGAAATAGGGTATTTATTGTTTATGTGTTGGTACCTAAATAATATCTTCTCCGAACCATTGCTGGTTCCCTGTGAGAAAATTGACATACAAACCAGTAAAATCTGAATGAATAAAAACTGCTAGATCTTTCAGTACTGATGTTGTTTGATTTTTATTTATCAGTGAGGGTAAAGCGATTGACTAGAACAACGTTCAGTGGAAATAGTCCCTGGAGATGCCTCCTCAATCAGCATTTCCCAATATATGACAACTTGTAACGTCTGGCAGCAAACCTGGATCACTAAATATCATTTCTCCCTATGCTTTAATATCGAGACATATTGGTGTTCCTCTGTTGCATGGAGCACACAGGAAGGTTCGTGTATTTGATGTCTCGTTGCGGAGATCAAGGGCATCGTTAGTGCATCTAGGTTGAGCCCAGAGAGGGGATCAAATAAACATAGGAAATGACCCCTTTTTAAGAAATCCTGGAAACACCCATGGAGATTATCAGTGTCTGAAGTGTATAACCAGCGTACTTGACAAGAAATACTGCCTTCAATCCTCATTGTGGAAGTGTTTTGTTGATTTTTTTTTTAAGAACAGTAATTTTATCATGAATTTTCAAATAAAATCTAAACATTTTGTTGATAAATTATTACCAGCACCAAAGTAGGATATGAAATATATTCAAACTTACTTCTCAATCCTCTAGCAGAAAGGCCTCGGCATACGAGTTTGTAAATCGAGTATAAATAAAGTCTATTATTATACTGTCTCGGATTGGGGAAATTTGCAACGGTTAAACCCGTTTATGGAACTGCTCTATTTACATCGTCTGTCGGGAGCATATATCTTATGCTTGATCATACAAGTATGTCACAGCAGTAATCAAGGCAATGAGACCTGTAATACACAAACTGTTCCTATGGTTGCAGAGCTCAGAAAAGTAATACAAAAGTTATCCACTTGTACAAAGAGAAATATATTTCCTGCAAAGATATCTTCTAATATACAATTCTGGGAAAATTGGAGACCATCAAGTTCGGAATATAAAGCTAACCCCAATTCTGCGTTTTGAAGTACAGTTTGATTAATATTTGTAAATAAATGGCAGTTTTAATCTTCACAACGGATACACTTGATGACCAGCATCAACAGCTGAATACATTTCAATCAGCCTCAATAGGCGTGAAACCTGACGACGTTTTATACCACTCCTATCCCATGATGCATTGCCATGACAATTAAATGGCAGATGAGGATCATAATACATCTTCATGTAACACGACATCAATTCAATTGCTAATACTGCATGGCAGTGTGACAACGTCACAGGATCTACGAAGTAGGGTAGGCATTAGCAATCCGACACGCACTGAACTCTTGGAAATTCCCCTCCCCAAGTTGAAATCCTGCCTATATTAAGATGGGCACGGCCCAAGTCAGAATCACCAATGATTTTCATCAAAAATCACCGGAAATTTTCACCAAAAGTAGGTCAGCTCAGAACTTGCTGGTAACAGTCCCCTAATGCATCTTCATGCAAGAAATCAAGGTATCCTTTTTTGCGAATGAAAGCATTTGGATGGACTCGCTCACTCTGGCCTGGCACAGCCCGAAGAGCACACTTTGATTTGGTGTGTTGGTTTACATAGCAAACTTCACACCTTGTGGCACATGCATTGTACATTGACAATTAAATAAGTGTTGTGTTACATAAGTGATCATAGATTTCAGTATAACTGATCACATGTCGAGTTGATGAATGCACAAATAACCACATGATTGAACAAGAGCCCAAGGGGCTTCAATATAAGCCCGTATATCTGGAATTACATTGGTCCAAATTTCAAGGTTGTTTAATAGCTTTGATTCCAATTGGTAGCTACATGTAGCAATCCAGAGAAAGGTCTACAATTTTGAGCTTCCGAGAATTTAACATATCACATCTTATATTGAATGATCAACTAAAATGAGCTTAACTCTTGGTAACTAGTTGACCTTGAAGCAAGAGCTGATAGCTCACATATCCCACGCTGAAATCGACAATAGTCAAACACAAGAAAATAGTAGTTTTCCTGCAAATGGATTCCTTCCAGACGAGAGAATTTTTCATGCAGGAGGGAGGGAGGGAATTTGGCTTAATGTCACACTAAGTTTGTTTCATTCATATGGTGACAGTCAGTTTGGTTGGTGGAGGAAGCCGGAGTACCCGGAGAGAACCACCGCCCTTCGGCAAGTAACTGACAGACTTTCACACATGGACCAGCTGGGCTCGAACCCGTGCCAGTTTTTCATGAAGGAAAAAGAAAATGATGAAGTAAACCCTTGTTCTTCAGTTAATAAACAGGTATGAAGTTCATAAAGGACCCCTGTCCCCATTAAATTAGTAAATGTATGGTTTTTATTTCACAACAGTTTAACTAAATGTAGCGTTTTCAAACATGGGAGACAACTCCACAGGACAAATGCCATATATATGTAGGGGAGAGAACTCTGAATATTCCAACCTAACACAAATAGTCGGCTAAACTTGATTCAGTTTGGAGGGACTGTGACCTTGACCTTTGACAATTGATCTAAAAATGTATGGCTCCTCTGCCATGCGAGTATTGGTATACTCAAATTTGGTACCAATCCATACCTTGAAACTAGAGATATCGCATGGACAACAAATGTTAATGGATGAATGGACAGAACGCAACATCGCAATACACGACCTCGTCTTTGACAGGAATATGAAAATGTGACTTTTAATGATTCCTTGATTTTGGGGTCACAGTGACCTTGACCTTTGACCCACATTTTGGTATGTAACACATCATGTCCCTCTAATGTATCTACTGGCAGAAAAAAAGCTATTTTGAATGATTTCCTGATTTTGGGGTCAGTGACTTTGACCTAAATATTGGTACATGACACATCGTCTTCCCTCAATGTATCAATGGACATGAAAAAATCAGGATTTTTATGAATTTCATGATTTGGGGGTCACAGTGACCTTGACATTCGGCCTTGACCTACATTTCGGTACGTTTCTATCTACTGAAACAAAAAAACAGTAATTTTCAAAGATTTCTTGCTTCTGGAGTCATAGTGACCTTGACTATTGACCTTGACCTAAATTTTGGTACACGGCAATCTGTCTCCCCCTAATTTCTCAATGGACACCAAAAATCATGATTTTGAACAATTTCACAATTTTGGGGTCACAGTGACCTTGACATTTGACCTTGGCCTACATTTTGGTATGTGGCGCATCGTGTTCCCTTGATGTATCTACTGACACAAAAAAAAAATATTTTTAATAATTTCCTGATTTTGGGGTCACAGTGACCTTTGACCTTGACCTAATTTTTGGTTTGCGACATTTCATTTCCCCCTATTGAATCCAATCACAAGAAATTTGTAGTTTTTAATGATTTCCTAATTTTCAGGTCACACTGACCTTTGACCTTGATTTCTGGGGTCAAGGGACCTTGACTTGACCTGGATCTAAATTTTGGTACAAGACAAAAAGGCTCCCCGTAATTTCTCAATGGACTCAAAAAATCATGATTTTTTAATAATTTCCTGATTTTGGGGTCAGAGTGACCTTTGCCCTTCGACCGTGACCTATATTTTGGTATGCGACACTTGATTTCCCTCTATTGAATTCACTCACAAAGAATTAGAATTTTTTTAATGATTTCCTGATTTTTCGGTCCCACTGACCTTTGACCTCTGACCTCGACCTACATTTGGTATGCAACACATCGATCCCCCCCTAGGGCACCCACTCACCAAAAATTGGAACTGTAGATGGAAAACTATCAACGATCAATGATTTCCTGATTTTAGACAACAGTGGCCTTTGACCTCTGACCTGGACCTCAATTTTGGTACGCGACACATCGTCTCCACCTAGAGTATCCACTCACAAAAAATTGCAACTGTGGATAGAAAACGTTCACAGATATAGACCGGACACGAACACTTCAGTGATTTTCTGTTTTTTAGGCCTGTGACCTTTGACCTCTGACCTCGACCTTCATTTTGGTACGCGACACATCGGTTTCCCATAGGGTATTCACTCACCAAAAATTGGAATAGTAGATAGAAAACTGTTCCAGATATAGACCGGACACGACGGACGGACAGACGGACAGACGGACACACGGACGGAAACCGCCATCACATAATACGGCCGCCTTTTGGCGGGCGTATAAAAAAGAGAAAACGTTGTCAGGGTTTAGGTCTACCGGTATATTTCTACTCATGGAAACGTAACACAGACATTGTCTATGAAAGCGTGAACTGTTCAAACATTTAGACAGCAAAGGTTCTGGGCATGGTTTAACGAGAACTTGGCCCACAATGAGGCGAGGTTCAAGTGCCAAAATGAAATATTACATAAGAGAGAAAAATATTCTGTCATTATTACATTATCTTGTCTTAGGCTCTGATTATATCCTAGCCTCTCAATCTTAGGGTTCCAAATGTGCAAAACCGTATGTTTCAAGGTGAAAATGGCACTCCATCACACCCAACCCTTCATACGTAATATTTCATTTGGCACTTAATGACTTAAAGCACACCACATTGGGAGTCAAATCCTTGCTTAAGTGTGGTCCACTGATGGCTAATGGCTTGTCACATGTCAATTTTACTCAAGGGGGTATCAGTTTTTTTGAAGCACTAAAAGAATATATAAAATGGTGGGAAAAATAGTTACCCAGCTGAATCTGACATTTTACACAGCAAACGGTTGTGCTCCGTGTCAGTCGATCACTTCTAAAAAGTGTTCATAGTAATAAATGATACTCAAAAACAGTTGCAACAGTTCCATTGCAAAAACACACATACACACCAATATATTAATTTTCATATAATATTTATCGATATTAAAATGGAAGGAAATAATCCAAAATCATCAAAATGTATATTATGCCACATAAATCATTTAAATCGTATCTCAACCACAAACAGTAATACAAGTGCAATAAATTCTTCATTCCCACTTTCCAAATTAATTACAAAGATGGATAATTTTGTCTTCTGCCATTTTTTCTTTGTCGAAAGCCATTTGGATTTTCAGTTAAAAATAATACGATTTCTGGAATTGCCATGAAGAATAAAATGGCATATTTTTGGAGTGGCGATTTCCATCTTGGATTCCCCCTTCCCTGGAATGTACATAAATTTTTCACAAATTTTTACACGATCAAAACTTCGGAAGACACAAAATTGAATACAAGAGATTGATCTTTTGTATACAAACTGTGTGTTTGTAATACAGATTCTATAAACTTTAGAAATACTACCAATAATTACCCAATAAAATTATGGTTAATTAATCACTAATTAATTGACAATAGATTGACAGATACCAGTATCTATAAAGATATAAATTCACACCATAATCAGCCAATAATTCTTTTTTTAAATAATAAAACAGAAGTACTGATTAAACTTATTTGGAAAAAAATATAACATCACCAAAGCTGTAATTGTAATGTAATCTTCAAAATATATGTATTTAAAATTACTCTAATTCAGTCTGAGCATTTTTAGACAGCACCAACATAACAAAACATGACAGTATTGCAAATACACTCAAGATCACAAAATAAAGGTTGAGATCAGAGACATTTCTGCATATATAAGGTTCGTAATACAACATGTAATATACAACAAATAAAACCTGTGTTTCTTCTGGAAACCTGAGAAAAGCAATTAAAACTTGAACATCACCCCCAAGGCATACTTTTTAAGCCAGAGTTGACCCTCCAGGCATACTTTTTAAGCCAGAGGGGGGTTTTGGGGGGGGGGGTTATGAGTGGAGTTTTCACTGTTTGATCCAATTTAGTATGACACAGGTGTGTGCGATGGTCTCAAGTCTTCCATATTGGCTGAATTTGAACCATCTACAGCCCTTTCATTCAGCCTTCTTCAGCTCTGCATAGAAGACAGCTCTGCAGGCTTATTACTTGAGTCCAATCAGCTACAGAATAATGACTGCTGACTGTTTCTTCTATAAATATGCTTCAAATAATTTTGGAATCAAAAAATCTTCAGCTGGAAAGCCACAATAAAATTTTTGAGAATTCAAACTAATGGGGATGGCCAGCCACACTAGGCGGAGCTAGTGCTCTAACAGGTAAAGAAGACGTGACGTCATAAAACAAACAATTAAAGTGTCGTTACATTATGACGTTGCCTTTCCGACGTCCAGGAAAACGACATGCGCATGCGTCATTTACCTCTTGGTACACATAGCCACCTGGCGTCAGTTTGAGCTGGCGAACCCCATTGTAATTTTCCTGGTATGAAATTTTTTTCAGGATCCATAATAGAACTCATTTTATACCTCACTGCCCACCCCTTTCCTCTGAACTCATTGATTCAAAAACAAAGTTATTGCTTAAAAACAGCACACGTGGTGGCTCAAAGTCAATCTCTTACAATGACCTCCAGCAGTAGGGCAGCATGGTTTGTATCATGTTTGTCTGGCACAAGAGGTAGATTAAAGTACCAAACACATTTAGACTCTCTGACAATCCATTGTGATCAGTGTGTGTAGAGCCTAATTTTCAAAATTTGAAATTCAAAATTTTTGTAGTTTTGGTTAGGTTTTTGTTAGGGTTTTGCTAGGGTATGTTTGTTTGGGTCATAGTCGCTGTGTGACCAATGAGGTTAGGTGCGACGTTAAACTTCAAACAACCAACCTACAATGACCACTTGATGGTCTCAACACTCGCACTTAAAGGTGGAATGCAAAGGTTTTCATATTTTTCTTTTAATGTTCTTCATGGGTTAGTTAGTGTTGGTACTATCACCATATTTACGTCGTTTGGTTTTATTTGAACTATTTTGTCTCCTAGTAGTTTTAGGAAAGTTCTCCGAAGTTGGTACCTGAAGCCCCACTGATTTGAGAAACGAAATTCGCATCGCTTATAATCTGCCCTTGTTTGACACTGGATTGTGACATGAGATCAGACCACCTGGCTGAAAGTCAATATCAGTAACATTCAATCTTTGGGAGGTTGGTCTGACATGATGTCACAATCAAGGAAAGATAGGCAATTATGGTTTGCAAATCTGGATTCAGCTGAGCTTGGGGTATCAACTTTTTTAAAGCTTCCAACAGACAAACTGCTTCACCAAGTGGATTTGGATTGCTATGGGCTAACAATTGTGGTAGTATCATATAACAAGCGTTCTGAGAACCCCAACATCTCGCCTTGCGGGGTCATCCGCCAAAGGTGCAGCAGTATTGAAAGCATACATGTAGAGCAAACAATAAGGTCTGGAATAGGTGATGTGGTACAGACAATAATGTCTGGAATAGATTATCTGGTACAGACAATAACATCAGTCCCATGAAGGATTACTGGCAAAAGTTAATCCCATGTAGGATGGATAGGTCAGTGCTGTCGGATTACTGTCGGATTCAGTCCCATGTGAGATTACTGCTGGATATTACTGCTGGATAGGCCAGTCCTGTGTAGGATTACCACTGGGTGAATCAGTCCCATGTTATTACTGATGGATAGTCACCTGTGGGATTACTGCTGGATAGTCCAGTCCCAAGTGGGATTACTGCTGGATAGGCCAGTCCTGTCTGGGATTACTGCTGGATAGATGAGTCTCGTATGGGATTAATGCTGGATAGGACAGTCCCGTGTGGGATTATTGCTGCATAGGCAGTCCCGTGTGGGATTACTGCTGCATACGGCAATCCTGTGTGGGATTATGGCTGAGGAGGCCAGTCCCGTGTGGGATTACTGCTGGATAGGCTAAACCTGTGTGGGATTACTGCTGAAAATTGCAATCCAGTGTCATATTACATCTGGATAGGTCAGTCCCATGAGAGATTACTGCTGCATAAGCCAGTCCTGTGTGGAATTACTGCTGGATAGGCCAGTCCCATGTTGGATTACTTCAGGATAGGCCAGTCCAGTCTGGGATTACTGCTGGATATGTCAGTCCCGTGTGGCATTACTGCTGGATAGGCCAGTGCCATTGGGATTACTGCTGGATAGGTCAGTCCTGTGTGAGATTACTGCTGAATAGGCCAGTCCCAAATTGGATTACTGCTGATAGACCAGTTCGGTCTGGGATTACTGCTGGATAGTTGATTTCCGTTTGGGATTACAGCTGGATAGGTCAGTCCCGTATGGCAATACTGCTGGATAGGCTAATGCCATTTGGGATTACTGCTGGATAGGTCAGTCCCGTGTGGGATTACTGCGGGAGAGCTGTGACCTAGGAAAACAGAAACATGTCCACCAAGTTTTATAATCATCCCACGAAAGGTTCAACAAACTTTCCATGTACAGATCTACCTGTAAATTTTTGCCCAACAAAAACCTTATCAATGGAAAGATACAAAGTCTAAACTGCAATAATTAGGAAAAAATTTCATATTTAATGTCATATTTCTTAAATAGCACATGCACATCTTTGAATCACATTGAACTTGGGTAGCAAGTGTCAAACTCATCCAATGAAAGCTGACAGCTTCAGAAAACTTTCCGTGTACATGTATATACATGTGCATTATTATTGGCAGATTAAGACAAAACCCTCAAAATTTGAACAAAAATTAATATTTCATCTCCTAAATATCACAGGTACATCTTTTAATCATAAGAAACATGTGTACCAAGTTTCATAATCATTCAACAACTGCAGCAAACTGTGGTGTACAGATGTACATGTGCACTTCAGCTAAACGCAAAACTCAATCAGTTGCCATAATTTGAAGAAAAATTAATATTTCATCTACAAAATAGCTCAAGTAAATCCTCCAATCATAAGAAACATTTGTACCAAGTTTCGTAATCATCCAATGAGAGCTGACAACTGCAGCAAACTTATCATGTACATGTATATGTATACATGTAGAGGCCTACATGTACAATTTACCTAAACAGAAAACTCTTCATTTGCCATAATTTGGAGAGAAAATTAATATTTCTTGTCAAAAATAGCACAGGTACATCCTCTAATCATAAGAAACATGTGTACCAAGTTTCATAATCATCCAATGACAGCTGACAACTGGAGCAAAGTTACCATGTAGATGTATATGATACATGTAGAGGCCTACATGTACAATTTACCTAAACAGAAAACTCTTCATTTGCCATAATTTTGAGAAAAATTAATATTTCTTCTCAAAAATAGCACAGGTACATCCTCTTATCATAAGAAACATGTGTACCAAGTTTCATAATCATCCAATGACAGCTGACAACTGGAGCAAACTTACCATGGACATGTATATGTACAATTTACCTAAACAGAAAACTCTTCATTTACCATAATTTGGAGAAAAATTAATATTTTTTGTCAAAAATAGCACAGGTACATCCTCTAATCATAAGAAACATGTGTACCAAGTTTCATAATCATCCAATGACAGCTGACAACTGGAGCAAAGTTACCATGTAGATGTATATGTATACATGTAGAGGCCTACATGTACAATTTACCTAAACAGGAAACTCTTCATTTGCCATAATTTTGAGAAAAATTAATATTTCTTCTCAAAAACAGCACAGGTACATCCTCTTATCATAAGAAACATGTGTACCAAGTTTCATAATCATCCAATGACAGCTGACAACTGCAAGAAACTTTCCAAGTACAGATGTACATGTGCACTTCAGCTAAACGCAAAACTCATTCATAGGGATTTTAACATTAGAGTACCCCAGGGGTAGTACCCCCAGGTGGCATACCCACCCCCATATTTTTTATATTTTTTTTATATTTTTTCTAATTTTTCTAGATTTTTTTTTAACTTGCTAAACCAAAAACCCATTCATTTCCAGGCAGGGGACACCGACACCGACGACGACATCCTCTTTCCCCCCTCACAATATCTCCCCTTTACTTCGTAAGGCGAGATAAAAAATGTATTCTAAGCTATTTATCCAGTATGACATTTTAATTTCATATCAATCAATTTTAGTTGTCTCTAATCGTAATTCATAACCTTCACCCAAGAATAAAATGAACCCCTCTTATTTGCTTGATTTGTCTTATCGGTCCTCAATATTTTACTACCTTGACTTCTACCATTCAATAGATGCAATTTTTTAATACTAGTCAATAATCTAGCCAAAAAGTCCCTAATTCTCACTCAAATTTCCACTCATACTGAACAGTCCACCCCACCCAAATGCTTATTTCACACTCAACACCCACCTACCCCATAATCGTTACCCCTCCCCCACTCCAATACCCCAATAGCATGAAGGAGTAGACTATACATGTCGATCTCTACTGTTATTCTGCCTGGACTTCAGTCTGGTCACGACAAAAGGAGCCGCCGCCATCGCTAATATTGTCATCCCTAATAAGGGCCTGTAGCGAATCCAGCCAATCGCAATCACTGTGAGAGACAGACTTATGGCCATCACCAGGTTCATCAAGTGCACTCCCATGGCAACGAGGTCACCGACAATCGGTAGCCAATCGACTGAAAGAAGAAACAGATGATATGAGAATTTCAGGCCATTGAAGTCGAACAACTATTACAGGAAGAAGTTTTTTATATAGGAAGAGGACTATTTTATAGAAAACACTATATCTGCCTTGTGCCTGCTTCCTGAAATGCATGAATAGTTTTATCATTTTTCATCAACTGTTCACTCTCTGTGCAGCGCTCTGGGGTTGCAGATAGACAATTGGCACAATAGGCAAGGATAGTTTTGTTTCATTATTTTGTTTCATAGGGGTGCTTTAAATGTCCTGTACTTATTTTCTGGCTTGACACAGAACTAGGGTACATTCATACTCACCTAAAACTATCATAATTTTTGTGATACAGCCGAAGCCTATGAACATGAGAAGCCAGCCCCCAAATCTTATCGCCCAGGTCATCAATGTATTCTCTGCATGCTGTTTCAAAAATATCTCCTGAACAACAAAATTAACAAAGGAATTTATAATAGAAACAGGAATTTGACAAAGTGGTATTGCAAACAATAAATACAATTTTCTTCACAATGTAACTTTTTTAGTGTTTCACAGAATCATCACTGCGTGAAATGGTGAAGTTTCCAATTCCGGAAACCCGCCGGAAACCTATTGAAAACAATCGCTACAGTTTCCAATAGGTTTCTTGGCTGGTTTCCGGAATTGCAAACTTGACCATTTCACGCAGTGCATAATAAAGTTCAATCTGATAACTTAACATATGATTGATGATGTTTTCATTACGTTAATGAGTACCATTTTCAACAATTTTTGCACACAAACTTTACACGAATCTTTCTGGACAGATCAATTAACACAACAAAAACAGGACATTGTGAATATTCATTTTCACAATGTATAAGTAAAGATTACAATGTAAATCTAAGGAAATGAAATTAAAGAGAAACTGCATATCACTGGTCTTTAAAGGTTCAACCAAATGATCCCCCAAACCTCATTTTTGATACTGAATTGTTATATGAGGTTATATTCGACATTTAATAGCGGTTTACTGGTCTGGGAATAGTCAAATTTTTCTGAAAAACGAACTTGAAACCCTCCATTAGCACGCCTGTTTAGAAACGGTGAAGACCGTGACCTGTTGACCCAGGATGTCAGAGTCTGATTACAATCAGTAGCAAGGACTCGTAGCAAATTTTCTAGTCGACATTTCCATTGTAATGTCAACTACGCCACAAAGCCAAAACGTAATGCCTTTGATGATGTCATCATACCCAATTGTTCTGCAACTCTGCAATGCACATCGCAATAGGACATCCGACACAATGGACTAGTCGATATTATTACGATGTTATCATAATCAGACTGTGACATAGTGGGTCAGAGGTTATGGCTTCAACACGTTTTTTATCTCATAAGTTTGATTGTGTTTAAAACTCTTAATTCGATGTCATTTTTCATAGATAAAAATATCACCTTGTTATTTACACAGCTTGTGCAGGGGGTACTTGGTAAAACCTTTAAGTTCTGTGAATTACAGAATGTGGATAGAACCATCAGTGCAATGCCACTCACTTTCATTACATACGGTGAAACCTGTGAATACCGACACCTGGGTAAACTGAGCAACCTCTAAATACTGACATTATCCAAGGTCTCAATACTTGAATTTAAAGTATTTTGAACCTTGATAAACTAGAGCCCTGTAAAAGCGACACTATAATCTGGTCCCAAGCATGGTTGATATATACAGGTTTCACTGTATATCCATTCCAGTTATCTAGAAACTCTAAAAGTTACCTTGGGAGAGAGTGTTCCATAATATAAGACCTCCAAGTCATCACCCGCATCTGTCTTGTATTCCTTCAAACGGTGCTTGTACTGCATTGCAATAACACTGACCTTTTGTTAAGAAAAAGAAAGAGAAAGTAAATATTGACATTACGGTCTCACATAACCACTATAAACAGGGTAACACAATTGAAATTTATCAGATGACCACAGCAAACAACAACTGTTATGGTTAAGTGGGGAGTGAGCCTATCAGCTTGACACAATAAGGGGGATAACTCTAGCTGGCCAACTTGTCACAATAAGGGAAATAACTCCAGGTGACTACCTATTCACAATTTGTAAAACCTAATGCTCCTGACTAAGTGGAGAGGTTGTTTCACAGTTATAACAAGAAAACTTATTGATGCAGATGCATCAATGCCGGCGGAAACGTTTGTAGCTTATAATCTGCGTATTACAAGCCGATTACGTGTGCAACTGGTGAATAAAGGCACGATGCACATTATGGTAAAAAAAAACGTCGATTTGTTTGTTTTCCTTAAAGGTTCGACTAATGTAGTTCGCGCAAGAACCCATCTGGAAAGTGTGGGGTTAGCCGGAAGTTAAGTGCTTGCTGGCAAAATGCAAAATGTCAAACTAGGACTTTGAAAGTAATGTTCTCTGGTTGACGTATTAAGTCATTTCATATAGCCTGATGTAAGAGATCGCGCTGTGGCATTATACGGGACCCATCATCAAGCCACTATTTCTTTATTGATGTGTGTCATTGTGAATTAAGCCTAGATCGACTTTCTCTACACAACAATCCGATCCGCGTGTTTTGCTGTTTCAAGTTTTTAGTAACTCGCAGTTCAATCTCAAGCATTTTGCTGCAGACGTACACATGGTACAGGTGAATAACTTCATCATGTATGGTCATCGATTTGGTCTCTCAGCCATAATAAAATAGTACTAAAGAACATTTATTCGATGAATTCATTATAACAGAATTAATATTAATTTGTTAACCACGAACGGGTGATACAATCCTGTCGTTTTACGATCTAAAACTAGCTGGATCACTCAACGGCACGTCTGTGAAAGTATGGCTCGAGAAAACACCTGTTACTCGTCCAATATCAAGATGGCGGCTCCCATGTTTAGCGAATTCAGAAATCCGGCGGCATGGCCGCCGGAAATAACACTATACAGATAAAGTTCCTGTGAACTGCCCTTGGGACCATTATGTCAGCCCTCGACATTTTGTGTCAATCAGGTGGACATATCAGGCCAATAGACAGTTCAAAACTTGTAATGCCCAACAAACTCATGACAGTCCTATATCATTTACTTTACCGTATCTGGAGGTATTTTTGAGTCTTCCTCCCCAGAAGATCCGGCATAGGAAAATGACACCTTCAGATCTCCAACCTGAACATAGAGAATTGATTGATAGTTAACGTGATTTGTAAGTCAATCTTGATTTACTAAGATATAACTGGAGACAATGTTCATACTATTGAACAAATGTGCTTGTCGCATGTTTAAACCAAATCTTAATAAAAAGTGAAACTGATAAATAGCTCAATATCAATGTATATTTCAATTTTCTTTTTCCTCTTCATAAATCCATAACAAAGATGCATTAATTTGATTATAACATTACCGCATATTTCACATCATAATATGAGTGGAAGTTTTACTTTATGAGCCGAAATAAATAAAGTGAACCAAGCTGCTGCAATGGTTTTCTATCTATATTGGTATCCTGGACCATACCTGTGGATGTAACGGGTCATTTCCATGGTAATACGACCCCATATACAGCTGTACTCCAGTCTGTGTGGCTTGGTTTTTTGCTATTATATCTTTATACACATTTATCTTGTCAATGAGAGCTGCAAAAAGAAATTAAATCACTGAATGCATTACCAGGCCTTGATTATGTTCACTTACAAATAAAATCTCACCAGAATTTGGCCACAAGACTTCCATCTTGTCTTTAATTCATTCACTAACAGAGATGTGATGAACAGAATTACGCAACTGAGTAACAACATTAGTTGACATGATATGTTACTTAGTTGGTGAATCAGAAAGGTCAAATTCATTGAATGTCAAAGGTCAAAGTAACTTTGTAGCTGTAAATACATTGTAAAATGTATTACCTTCAGATAAATAAAATACTCCAATTCTGGCATCTTCGGCTATATGTTTTGTAGATTCTACTGCAAATGCACTATAAGAAGAAATCAATTTTACAGATTATACATAGAGCAGTAAACTAATTATAGTAAAAAGTTCACTTTTACAAGATTTAACAAGAGCCTTATGGGCTTCAATACACAACCGCACACACCTTTGACTGCAGAAACCAAAAATTAAGAGACACAAATTTGGAGAGCCTAGTCATGATCCCGAGATATTGCCAAAACTAGAATTTGACCTTGATAAAATCAAGGTGATAAAATCAATGAGACTGTCTTACTTTGGGTTATGATGTCCTACAGGATTGTCAAATGAGACTGTCTTACTTTGGGTTATTATGTCCTACAAGATTGTCAAAGGAGATTATCTTACTTTGGGTTATGATGTCCTACAGGATTGTCAAATGAGATTGTCTTTGTCAAGGTCAGTAAAATTGGAAAAGTTTCTAATCAGTCACCAGTTGCGTAATGTAGTATAAATATGGAGAGCCTAGATATAACCCTTCAAAACATATCACCAGTACAAGAATTTGACCTTGATAAATAGGTCAAGATCAGTCATCTTCAATAGGCTTCAGTTCAGCACCAGTTACATATGTGATATGAATTTGGAAAGCCTGACAATAATTTATTAGTTGGTTCGTCACGATATATAGCTGAAATATAATTGAAAGCGACGTTAAATTCTATTCACTCACTCACTCACTCCAATTTTGGCCGATGGGCAAAAAAGTGACACAATGACTAATGAGATTGTGATATACGTTTAAGGTGAAATACTACTATTCAACATGACATGTGGGCAGATGGAACAATGGCCGACCACTTGCCTATTTCCCACTACTGGAAATCCCGTAAATTCACATCACTTCATCTTACATGACCAATATGCCAAATTCATCTAACTTTGGGTTATGATGTCCTACAGGACCATCAAATGAGATTGGCTAACTTTGGGTTATGATGTCCTACAGCATTGTCAAATGAGATTGGCTAACTTTGGGTTATGATGTCCTACAGCATTGTCAAATGAGATTGGCTAACTTTGGGTTATGATGTCCTACAGGACTGTCAAATGAGATTGTCTTACTTTGGGTTATGATGTCCTACAGGACCATCAAATGAGACTGTCTTACTTTGGGTTATGATGTCCTACAGGATTGTCAAATGAGATTGTCTCACTTTGGGTTATCATCTCCTACAGGATCATCAAATAAGATTGCCTTACTTTGGGTTATGATGTCCTACAGGATCATCAAATGAGATTGCCTTACTTTGGGTTATGATGTCCTACAGGATCATCAAATGAGACTGTCTTACTTTGGGTTATGATGTCCTACAAGATTGTCAAATGAGACTGTCTTACTTTGGGTTATAATGTCCTATGGGATTGTCAAAGGAGATTATCTTACTTTGGGTTATGATGTCCTACAGCATTGTCAAATGAGATTGGCTAACTTTGGGTTATGATGTCCTACAGGATTGTCAAATGAGATTGTCTTACTTTGGGTTATGATGTCCTACAGGACCATCAAATGAGACTGCCTTACTTTGGGTTATGATGTCCTACAGGATTGTCAAATGCGATTGTCTCACTTTGGGTTATCATGTCCTACAGGACCATCAAATGAGATTGGCTAACTTTGGGTTATGATGTCCTACAGCATTGTCAAATGAGATTGGCTAACTTTGGGTTATGATGTCCTACAGCATTGTCAAATGAGATTGGCTAACTTTGGGTTATGATGTCCTACAGGACTGTCAAATGAGATTGTCTTACTTTGGGTTATGATGTCCTACAGGACCATCAAATGAGACTGTCTTACTTTGGGTTATGATGTCCTACAGGATTGTCAAATGAGATTGTCTCACTTTGGGTTATCATCTCCTACAGGATCATCAAATAAGATTGCCTTACTTTGGGTTATGATGTCCTACAGGATCATCAAATGAGATTGCCTTACTTTGGGTTATGATGTCCTACAGGATCATCAAATGAGACTGTCTTACTTTGGGTTATGATGTCCTACAAGATTGTCAAATGAGACTGTCTTACTTTGGGTTATAATGTCCTATGGGATTGTCAAAGGAGATTATCTTACTTTGGGTTATGATGTCCTACAGCATTGTCAAATGAGATTGGCTAACTTTGGGTTATGATGTCCTACAGGATTGTCAAATGAGATTGTCTTACTTTGGGTTATGATGTCCTACAGGACCATCAAATGAGACTGCCTTACTTTGGGTTATGATGTCCTACAGGATTGTCAAATGCGATTGTCTCACTTTGGGTTATCATGTCCTACAGGATCATCAAATAAGATTGCCTTACTTGGGTTATGATGTCCTACCGGATCATCAAATGAGATTGCCTTACTTTGGGTTATGACGTCCTACAGGATCATCAAATGAGAATGTCTTACTTTGGGTTATGATGTCCTACATGATTGTCAAATGAGATTGTCTTACTTTGGGTTATGATGTCCTACAGGATTGTCAAAGAAGATTATCTTACTTTGGGTTATGATGTCCTACAGGATTGTCAAATGAGATTGTCTTACTTTGGGTTATGATGTCCTACAGGATTGTCAAAGGAGATTGTCTTACTTTGGGTTATGATGTCCTACAGGATTGTCAAAGGAGATTGTCTTACTTTGGGTTATGATGTCCTACAGGATTGTCAAAGAAGATTGTCTTACTTTGGGTTATGATGTCCTACAGGATTGTCAAAGGAGATTGTCTTCCTTTGGGTTATGTTGTCCTAAAGATTGTCAAAGAAGATTGTCTTACTTTGGGTTATTATGTCCTACAGGATTGTCAAATGAGATTGTCTTACTTTGGGTTACGATGTCCTACAGGATTGTCAAATGAGATTGTCTTACTTTGGGTTACGATGTCCTATAGGATTGTCAAATGAGATTGTCTTACTTTGGGTTATGATGTCCTACAGGATTGTCAAATGAGATTGTCTTACTTTGGGTTATGATGTCCTACAGGATTGTCAAATAAGATTGTCTTACTTTGGGTTATGATGTCCTACAGGATTGTCAAATGAGATTGTCTTACTTTGGGTTATGATGTCCTACAGGATTGTCAAATGAGATTGTCTTACTTTGGGTTATGATGTCCTACAGGATTGTCAAATGAGATTGTCTTACTTTGGGTTATGATGTCCTACAGGATTGTCAATGAGATTGTCTTACTTTGGGTTATGATGTCCTAGAGGATTATCAAGTGAGGTTGTCTTACTTTGGGTTATGATGTCCTACAGTATTGTCAAATGATACTGACTTACTTTGGGTCAAGATGTCCTACAGGATCATCAAATGATACGGACTTACTTTGGGTTATGATGTCCTACACGATTATCAAATGATACTGACTTACTTTGGGTCAGGATGTCCTACAGGATCATCAAATGATACGGACTTACTTTGGGTTATGATGTCTTACACGATTATCAAATGATACTGACTTACTTTGGGTTATGATGTCCTGCAGGATTATCAAATGATACGGACTTATTTGGGTTATGATGTCCTGCAGGATTATCAAATGATACGGACTTACTTTGGGTTATGATGTCCTGCAGGATTATCAAATGATACTGACTTACTTTGAGTCAAGATGTCCTACAGGATTATTATCAAGTGAGGTTGTCTTACTTTGGGTTATGATGTCCTACAGGATTGTCAAATGATACTGACTTACTTTGGGTCAAGATGTCCTACAGGATCATCAAATGATACAGACTTACTTTGGGTTATGATGTCCTACACGATTATCAAATGATACTGACTTACTTTGGGTCAAGATGTCCTACAGGATCATCAAATGATACGGACTTACTTTGGGTTATGATGTCCTGCAGGATTATCAAATGATACGGACTTACTTTGGGTCATGATGTCCTGTAGGATCATCAAATGATACGGACTTACTTTGGGTCAAGATGTCCTGCAGGATCATCAAATGATACGGACTTACTTTGGGTTATGATGTCCTGCAGGATTATCAAATGATACGGACTTACTTTGGGTTATGATGTCCTGCAGGATTATCAAATGAAGTACTCTTGACCAGCTCTGATCTCCATTCCATGGCTACAAATATAAACCATCATATCATAAAACAAAGAAAAGTGATATTGCGGATTCATTATTTACATATGGATATATAAATGTAACGGTACACATTTAGAGCAAAGCTTGCATACATGTAGCGGTGTTAAAAAAAGTATTAAATTCCAAATTTGACTGCTGAAATGTCATGGACTGAAATGTCGTACCTCACATTCACTGCTGAAATGTTGCAGTCCGAAATGTCACCTGCTAAAATGTCACCTGCCGAACTGTCCCGACACCAATAAAATTGTAGTGTAGCATATAATTTGCTTACTGTTCTATTATAACTTCTCATACTAATAAAATGCAGGAAAGAACATTTGCTTTCAATGTCAATGTTTTCCATAGAAACTGAATCATTTGTACCAATCAGGGGTTATCACACTGACGGTATAAGGTAGAGTCTGATATATGGAGAATGTGGAAGCACTTACAGTAGGAATAGGTAACCTCTGTTCTTGTGTGACCCCCTTCATTCACATCTCTAGAATCATATAAATACACTTCATAGAAGTACATTACATTTAATACCATAAATTATGCATTATTTCTAAGTACATATATAAATTATTCAGTCATTATAAGATTATTTCATATCCGGAAATATTTTGCCTGCATTCATCTGTAATTGTCTAAATTGTTCTATGATCTGTTAGCACAACAGTAACATTTATTTTGTATGTTATAGTATGTGTAATATGTAATAGTACATAAAAAACTGTCAATTACATGAACATCAACTTTAGTTGAAACAAGTTTTGTACCCAAATACGTCATGTACATTGAAAAACATCAGAATGTAATTTATTTATTGTGCAACTTTTTTCTTATCATAATTCTTACATAATTACATTGTGGTGTAACTTCCAAGATGATTAATTCATATCATGATAAATTTATATTCATATCCTGTGTTGGGTCATATATAACACAGGTTATATTATGGACTATTTTTTGGTGCAATGACAGCAGGCTTCAAAACCAGACAATGAAAAAAACTGAAATGCCCTGCCATGGAGGATGGCATCACCCACCTTCTACTCTCCTCTTCTACCCACTGGAACATTTCAACTGTCCGTTTTAATTTAACAGCATGAACAGAGACACCATAGAGGGGGTCGACCAACTCCTGACAAAACAATACAAACATATACATGTACATGAATAAATAGGCAATGTAGGAAATTCGTCTAATTTGTCTAAGTAATTAATGGTTTTGCGATATCGACATTTGAGATTTTACGGCACTAGTTTTGTCAGGATTGGTGAGTCGAAATGTAATTAAGGGAGATGTACTTTGAGACATCCGATCTGATCCACCTTTCATAGTAATCCTCAGACATACTTTGGACATTGGGAAAACAGAGGAGAGCCTGTCAGTGCAATGACCCGTGACTTCAGCTGATCAGCTACTGGTTCGTATAATTTCACTTTGCCCTATACTTTAACCCAGAACCATATTTTGAACTGGTGATAACTGACATAATGTACTAAACTTTCCCAGTATTCAAAGAAAGTGCCATTATGCTTAAAATAATGTATAATTTGTCTAATATTACATGAAAATATGTCAGCTATCACCAGTTCAAAATGTTGCCCTGGGTTATAAGATAGGGCAAAGTGAAATTATATGAACCAGTAGCTGATCAACTTAAGTCATGGGTCACTGTGCACACAGGCTCTTCTTTTTCTCTCAATAATGTGCAACTGAGCCATTGAAATGTACTTTGAGAAGTTAAAATGCAATTTGGAATCCTGTGTAATTTGGGGTTTGTAGAGAAAATGATGGCAGCCCTATGATAAGTACATGCTTTGATTTGGGTCTACAGTTAGCATGTGCTGCTTACTTTGGGTTATGATCTACTTTCTCCCAGTTTCAATAATTAGCAGACAACATACCTGACTAGTTTTGAGTGGACCAGTGAGATGTACAAGTTTTCCACTGTTTTCCTCAAATGCAACTTCTGTTGATGGCAAAGACAAAACCACTCTTAAACCCTCATCCAATGATTTAGCTGTCTGGACGGCTCTTCCCTGAAATAACCAATCAGATGCTTCAATTGTCATAATTATTTTTCTTGGAAGATGGATAATGAAACATTTCCATTTCTGAGGGACAACTTATTTAAAATCCTAATGTCAAAAAAGAATTTCTGATATTCAAAACATTAAAAAATAAATACTAAATTATAAAATGGCTTGCCATAGATAATAGTTGTTGCATTGATCATTGTAGCATTGTGACACTGCTTGCGCTCATGAATCGATTATCATAACCTGCTTGGCTGGAAGGTGGATGGGCGGCCAGATTTATTTTTATTTTTTATTTCTAACTTTAACTGGGCACAAGGTATTCTATAAGCTCATGAGATATGTGTTGAAACAAGCTGACGGGTGAACTCTTAATTCTGTTTGCAGAATAAATAAATATAAGATTGTTCTCTAATTCTTGAAGCATGAACATCCTTCACAGCATCATTTAGCTCTTGAATCTCTGACAAAGTGTACAAGATGTCACACTCCATTTAATTTAATAATAAAGAAAACAAATCTTTGAGGCAGAGGCAAAATCTGGGGTGGACAATGCTGATAAATGAAAGTTAAGTTTTAATAAGCCGTAGTTTGTAGGATCATGATATCCCAATGTTCTGAGGATGAAACAAAGACCATAAGAATTTATTCGCCCGACCTTGACATTGGTGCAACCTGGTGGTCATAAGCAAATAATGCTCTGACCCCAGTTTCTCAATTGGTGCACTTTATACATGTTCACTTATGGGAGAAAATAAAAAAATTGAATAAGTTTACCTCATTCCAAAATAGAAGTCCCGACGCACTGACCAGGATTCCTATACCAATTATGATACCTGCCAAACTGCTACCAACTCGCTCAAAGAATGTGGCATTACGACTGTAGTTGACTCGAGTGTGGGAATCTGCCATGTTTGCCATGTTGTGCATCCCTGGAGCATCAGGATGCTGGAAAGTGGAAGATATACAATGATGACAATACACATGAATTAATGCAAATACACTCGAATGTGGTGGTATAGACCTAGTAGTTCTCTCCTCACTCAAGGAGGAGAGACCTAGCCCTATATCATTAAGGAGGACGCGTTCGACCAGAAAATTTAGCACACAATCTCCCTCGGCTGACGAATCGATCAACCAAGTGTCAAATCACATACCTTAAATACTTGGGAAAGATCGTATGTTATGCTTACAACCACGATCATCTCAAAGATACTCTCTTCTGGAGTCTTTTCTGTCACACCTGTTCTTTTCCCCCTTGATTCCTTTTCGAAGTTGAGTGGACACGCATGCGCGTATTAACCGTGCACAGCGAATGATGTTGTGGTGCGTGGACATTACTCATACTACTAGTAGTCTCCCTTGCCTTAAATCAGTGTAACGTCAATGTTAGTCACATGGGTTTGTGTCTGCATGCCACGACAAAATTCGAAAGTTGAAAAGCAATCAAGGGGAGATTAGAACAGGTGCAACAGAAAAGACTCCAGAAAAGGGTATCGTTTGAGATGATCGTGGTTGTAAACATTTAATGTTCTCCTTCCCAACTATTTAAGGTACCGGTATGTGATTTGACACTTGAATGCATGACCAATTCGTCAGCCAAGAAATATTGTGAGCTACATTTTCTGATCGAACGCGTCCTCCTAAATGATATAGGCCTGGTCTCTCCTTCTTTTGGGGACAGACAACACAATTTTTGTTAGAATTTGCACATGGCCTTGTGAATAGAATCAATGAATGCCATCCTATAACTCGTTGCTTGAATGATAATTTCTTTAAGTTTGTACCATAATTTAAAGCCATTTTTCATTTCAAAAATTTTAAAATGGTTAATTTGAATGTTAAATCACTTAAACGGAGCAATAATTTGCTGTGAAATGAACTGAAGAGTGAACCCCTTGACATTGTGAAATGATCCATGCCCTCAAGGCTATGTATGAAAGTACCGGTAATCTATTCCATAAATATATGAAACTAACATCAATTCAGGCCTATATCCCATCATTAAGGAATAGCACTATAATACATCATTTGTGGTATTCTCTCCACCTGGTTAATTTACAATGACTATAATCATTTGAATACAAAACTGGTATTTTCAGCTTGTGTCAAGTAAGTGTTAAGTGTCCAGCAACAGTCTCGATGTTTTGTTGGGTGCCTAGTCACGTTGACATCAAAGGCAACACTGAAGCTGATAGATTGGCTAAGGCAGCTCTAGATGAAGAAGTTGACCCTGTTGGAATACCATACAGCGATTTCAGACCATCTATCTGCGCTATGTAAGAAAGCTGTTTCAATCTTTATGGGATACTATGAATAATAACAAACTTCACGAGTTCAAAAAAACGGTTGGTTATACTCACCTGAACAGTCATAAACGTTTCGACCAGGCCATGATTAGACGATGTAGGATCGGTCACACACGATTAACTCCTGAATATTTACTAAAACAGGAGCCGATTCCAAGATGTATACCTTGCCATGAAGATCTCACTGTGAAACATATTCTCATAGACTGCATAGATTTTAAGACTGTAAGAGATACTTTTTATCGAGCAGCTACGCTGGAAGATCTTTTTAGCAGAGTGAAAGAGGATTGTATTTTAGGTTATTTGAGAGAGATTGGTTTGTTGTACAAATTTTAATGTTTGTACCTGTTTTAACGCAATTAGTTTACCGAGTTTTGAATTGATGACTTAGAATTTTGTTTGATCGTCGCTATATAGCTGAAATATTGCTGAATGCGACGTTAAACCTTATTTATCTCTCTCTCTCTCTCTCTCTCTCGATGACAGTTAACTGGGTGAGATGGCAGGTACCAAGTTTTCATGTCTTTATTCGTTTTGCCACTCAGCAATGCTTCTTCTATATTCAATACAGTCCGGGGACTCACTACGCTGCCTGAGCCGCACAGTTCTATCTGGCCATAAAACAGCCCTTTCTCAATTTCTGTCCCCTACTTTTATGGAGTTCAGCCAAGAGTTTGATAGCCGTGAAGAACTGAGGTTTATAATCTGTCTTCAAACATCACCGAGTGACATGAAAATGTTTGTTGCATGCAGATCAGGTGACCTATACACCAGCCTGACCAGGAGAAACATAAGCTCCTCATAGCTATCAAACTGGACAGAAACTTGGAAAGGGTTGTTTTATTGCCGGACAGAGTTGTACAGCCCATGCAGCGTAATGGTCTCAGTCTGTACATACAATTAAAATAGAGGAAGCATGACTGATGGAATGAACGAAAACATGAAAACTTGGCAACACATTCTGGAACATGTGATGACGTCAGTCCCCCGCTGTTCCACCCTCTGAAAAGTCTACAATTAACATTGAAGTTAATGAGATTTATCATAAAAAAGTACAACTCAATTACCATTCTAATATACATGTATATGTTGGGGAGCTAAGATATCTTCTGCGTCTGAAAGTTTGGTAATTTTCTCATACTTAGTTCTATATTTCAAAGCAAAAATTGTGTGTCCCGTCCTATCTGCCTCCTGTCCATGTTATCTGACCCCTAGCCCGAAAACATCGGCTAAGGAGTCTATTTTTTTGGTTGTTGTTGCTGACCCAGATGAATTTCCGCTGGAAGCTAACAGATTCTGGTTGTTGTTGTTGTTGTTCAGCTGTGAACCAGCAAGTCACTGTAAAACGAACTGTGTTTTTCCAGTCTGCCGCTCAATTTCAGTCCATCGCTTCTGGTCACACAAGTATTTTAACTCACTGGGGAAATATATATGTACTTACATTCTGTCGGTACATGATATTCAGATAAAGTGACAAAGATTATCAGAGCTGGAAACTCGACATCTGCAAACCGAAACTTCGGGATTCCGGAAGTCAACGATACAGTGTTTTATTGGCTTACTCTGTCATGTGACATTTGGGATTGAGGAAAGCCCCGATAATGTCTAAAAATAACTCCTGAGTGACCCATGAAATGAACAATCAGCTCTGTTTAGAATGTTATCATCTACGTGTCAGTAAATCAGTAATAAAAAGTAACTCGTACAAAACCACCTGAGGATTGTTCCATCTTGACTTATTTGATTTATTTATTTGCGTTTTTATTTTTTATTTTTACATGGAAGACTGCATTAATGAACAACAGATTTTTGTTGCTTTTCAATAGTTACATTGCGTAGGGACTAATATCAACATTTGTTGCTTTTCAATACTATTTCTTTCGTGTGGATACATTACATTAATCTTAATCATGGAGTTAAATAAGGAGGAGAAACAACTCCGCCAGCCGCGGGTCGCTGACCCGTGAGGTCGCCCGCAGAGATATTGTAATTGTATTCTGAATGGCTTTCAGTCACGATCTGTCCGTTTGACGTGCAATGTATGATTCCAGCGGCCGAGTCGTTGGTTCTTATTCGCCGCAGAAAAAACATCAACGGAAGTTGAAATAAAAAATGCGCAGTAGTTCTACGTAAAATAACGATGCATTAATTATGCGCAACCAGAGGCGCAACACAAATATTAGGTAATTTGAAATCATACTGAATATGCATATTTCATTGATCAGAATATGACCATTCATAGCTTAGTTACAGGACTTTGGAATTATACTGTCGTTTTGTATATTTTATCGTATTTCTACAATTTCCGCATTTCCCAACAAGACAAAAATATGCAGGGAACTTGGTATAAGTACAGCGAATGTGGAAACGAATAGCTCACGAGGGACCGGTTGCACCACAGGTGTTTGGCAAGTTAATTAGCTGGGGGGTATCGTCAACAATAGTCTAATCTATTGTTGACGATACCCCCCAGCTAATTAACTTGCCAAACACCTGTGGGTTGCACTAGCGAATAAAATAAACGATAGAAAGATTCTCAAAAACCCCATTTAAAATACATGGGCAATTTTGCCACGAACAGAAAATACATCATTTTCACTGCCGAAGTAACAGAATTTCCGCATTTCCAAAATGACACATTTTGTACTTGCGTTCAAGATCAAATAAAAGAGTACATATCAGTCTTTACCATTTTAGGGACCGGAAGCCTGAATTTGGATAAAATGCAATATTGTAAACACTAGATTGGGTTTTTTCGCTTTTGCGCTGCCTCGAAGCTATTAACTAATGAGTCCGCCAAGGCCGTTTTATCCCCTACATGCTAATGGCTAATTGATCTTCAATACGTATGTATTGAAGATCACTTCTGGCCCGATGGGGTTCTTGACAGGCATCGGTATAAAGTTATTATATAGGCTGACGAATATCAACAGTTCATTTTATTCTGATTACGTTATAGCATGGAGTTAAATAAGACGTATTTAACTCCATGGTTATAGGCCTACTAACTTAAAAAGCTTGAGATCAAGTAAGCATATTATGCTATAATAAACAACCTCGTTAACGAAAACGAGGGACGGTAAGCGCAACAGTACAATTCACACTGGTGGTTCCCTGGTGAGTAAAAGTAAATTTCTACCCAATTATTAAGGCTAAAAGAGCATTTGAGAACGGGAAGCATAATAAACACATCCTGTATAGATCACAAATGAATATGGCCTCTGTATACGGTGAGTGTGTGCTGCTCAAATTTCGATATATAAAAGCTACAAAAGCTGCGTGATATCGATGACGTTCATCCACCATTTCTTTGTAACCGCTGTCGTATGAAACTGACGAAATACAAAAACGCTCTACGGAAGTACAAGACTGCCGATATCTCACTCTCGCCGCCAAGTTTTGAGCCTCACAGCGACCCTTGCAAACTCTGGGAGCGGGTGGGCAAAACATTTACAGGTAAAACCTAAAAGATGTTTTGTTTTTTTTAAATTATTATTGTGCATATGTATGAAAAAAATAAAGCGTAAAGTTTACTCAGGATAACATGACATAGACAAATTTGTCTAACAATGTTCCGACAAAATGGTCACCATATACTGGAAATCATTGGTTTTCTAATCTACGCACAAAATATTTGCAGACACAGTTTTGGAAGCTGCCATGCAGATTAGAAGGTCTTATTGTCAACACCACAACGAACAATGAGATTGCTTTATTGAGGATGAACTCTGGAGCGGACAGAATAAGCATCAGTGTGGAAGTTCGACTGGACGGAACGTGGAACGCTCGAATCCACGGGATAGAAGTTAAGAAACCCTCGATCTACCTGCTCGGATGACGAGGACGAATGTCTCTTCTGTTGTGCGTGACATATCACAGTGGAACATTTGTTGATACACGCATGTAACCTCATCATATAAATCATGTTTTCAGCAAGTATCAAGCTTGATGAATTACGGCCGTACTCGTGCAATGATCGTGTCGCACCGCCGAAGTATTGAAGATTTTTTCTATTCATGAAAAACTTTAAATTCCTAATATAATTTATAATAGAAACGATGTAAGTGTCACTGTGCCTATCACTGTTGAGTCAAAATGGTCTGTCTTTCCCTTCACGGTCAAACTCAACACTCCCCGGCGGCGTGCACAGCGTGCGGCTATAAGTACCAATTCACATTTCCAATACACTCAACTTATAATAGCTTTGATGACGTCGATGGGGCGCATGCGCGGGAATCTGACAACTGCCGAACATAACAGAGTCTGCTTTAATCCCCCAAGTACACACAGGCTAATCCGCTGATTCCCTGCTGTGGCAGAATCGTACATTGAACACTTTGATCTGGCGGAGTTGTTTCTCCTCCTTATTTAACTCCATGGGTACTGGAAGCGAAGACAAATCTCTTTGACACTTTGGCATGAGCTATGAAACGTACCTAAGATTTTATAATTAGAAACGAATGCTAATTCTGTTCTGTTTACTGGGCTAGTTTCAAGATATACTGTTAACATGTTCTTTCTATATGTCATACTATCAGATCACTAATGCTTTATCATATCTGATTCGCTTGCAGATGTATCATGCTCGGTGGGGTTTAATAGTAATGTGAATAAATAGACATTCATCAGATCACATATTAACGAGTTTTCATGGTAGCAAAGCGTAGTTACGAACAGTGGACTTGAGCGAAACAAACTGTGATCGAACCTTGGTGATCTAGCGTATTTGGTGTTGTGAACAGTGAAGTGTATTTGGTGTTGTGGACAGTGAAGTATATTTGGTGTTGTGAACAGTGAAGTGATATTGTGTGAGAAGCGATTGCGTCAAGTTACAAAACCCCACCGGCATTCAGTGAGAAAAAGCCATACAGCAGATGGGTAGATGAAGTGAAAGCTTGGAAAGAGTTGACAGAATTGGATAAGAAGAAACAGGGCCTTAGCCATAATGCTCTGTCACTGCCTGAAGATGATGGTAGTTCCATCAGAGATAAAGTCTTCAATGAAATTAGTGTAGATGATTTGAAGAAAGAAGACGGTGTTGAAACATTAATCAAATTCATGGACCATATCTTTAAGAAGGATGAACTTTCAGAAGCCTTCGAAGCTTATGCTGAATTTGATAGATACAAGCGTGCTGGACAAGTCACCATGGAGATGTACGTTGTCGAGTTTGAAAAGTTATACCACAGGACCAAAAAGTTCAACATGGAACTGCCAGAAGCTGTATTAGCATTCAAACTCCTTGAGGATGCTAGCCTGGAAAAGAAAGATCGACAACTAGTTCTCACTGGTGTGAACTACAGTGAGCCTGCGACACTGTTTAAACAGATGGGCAGTGCGTTGAAGAAATTCTTCGGCAAACAGTCCATGGCTACCAGTGACCACTATAATACCACCGGGAGTATAAAGGTGGAACCAGCATTAGTTGCAGAAGATGAAGTGTACTACACGAGGCCCAACAACTGGGGCAGAAGTGCCAGGGGCAATTTCAGTGGAAGATATGGCAATAGCGGGTTTAACAGTGGAAAAGGCAGATATGGTTATGGAAGAGGGAATGGCTATGGTGGTGATGGGAGAGGCGGATATAGAGGTGGTAGAGCTGTAGACTTGGAAAACATGGGGCCTAAGAGAATCAATCCTCTAGGGCCAGATGGCAACCCTTTGAAATGCCGTAGCTGTGAATCGATCCGTCACATGCTAAAGGATTGTCCAGATTCATATGAGAATATATCAAAGAAGACCACAGAGAAGGCTGTACTATTCACTGGCAACCAAATGGAAGAGATGCAAGTGTTTGTCAATGAAGCCTTGAATCGATCCGTCACATGCTAAAGGATTGTCCAGATTCATATGAGAATATATCAAAGAAGACCACAGAGAAGGCTGTACTATTCACTGGCAACCAAATGGAAGAGATGCAAGTGTTTGTCAATGAAGCCTTGAATTCTGCTGTTCTGGATAGTGCATGCAGCTCGACGGTGGCAGGTGAAGGTTGGGCGAAATGCTACCTTGATTCCCTCAGTCCAGACAATGCAGCCCAAGTCATCCGATGTAAAAGCGACACAGTTTTCAAGTTCGGTGGAGGGAGGTGCCTGAAGTCAAAAGGAAAAATCACATTCCCATGTTTGATAGCTGGTGTGAACTGTGATGTGACAACTGATGTTGTGGAGAGCGACATTCCTTTGTTATTGAGCAAGACATCAATGAAGATGGCAAAGATGAAGCTGGATTTGGAGAATGACCGTGCATCTATATTTGGAAAACAAGTTGATCTACAATGCACATCATCCGGTCATTATTGTGTTGCTCTAGAACAGCCACCCACTCCAGTTGACGACACAGTACAAGTCCTTGTCAGTGCCATAGAAAAGGGGCCTGAAGAAAAGCACAGGACTATAGAGAAGTTGCATAAACAGTTTGCACATCCATCTGCCCATCGAATGAAGGCCTTACTGAAAGATGCTGGAGTGTATGATGAAGAATATCAGAAAAGTGTAGATGAGATATCGCAAACCTGCCAGGTGTGTAAGAGGTATAAGAAGACACCAGCAAGGCCAGTCGTTGGATTACCAGTTGCAACAGAATTCAACGAAGTGGTAGCCATGGATCTTAAGGAATGGAAACCTGGAGTGTACTTCCTTCATCTGATAGACATGGCAACCAGATTTAGCTTGGCCACCGTCATCCGTCGGAAAACCCCGGCTGTCGTCACAGAGAAGTTGATGATTCTGTGGATTGGTGGTGGTATGGGTGCACCTAAGAAATTTCTGGCCGACAATGGCGGAGAGTTCGCCAATGCAGAGTACAGAGATATGGCTGAAAACCTTAACATTCAAGTTTGTAACACAGCTGGCCTTAGTCCTTGGCAAACTGGGCTCTGTGAGCGGAATCATGCTGTTGTGGATGACTGCGTTGCCAAGATTCTGGAAGATGACCCTCAGCTAGAGTTAGAAGTAGCCCTAGTTTGGGCAGTCAGAATGCCAAGAATTCACTACAGATGGTGTATGGATGGAGCCCTTATCAGCTAGTCTATGGCATCAATCCCAGTCTTCCATCAGTGCTGATTGATAGGCCACCTGCTCTGGAAGGTACCACAATGAATGAGATGTTTGCAAAACACCTCAACGCATTACATTCTGGTAGACGTGCCTTTGTTCAAGCTGAATCTTCGGAACGTATTCGCAGGGCTTTGAGACATCAGATCAACAGGAGATGTTTTTGAACAGGGCGAGTTGGTGTATTACAAGCGTGATGATAGTCACAAATGGAAAGGACCAGGCAAAGTGATCGGACAGGATGGCAAAGTAGTTTTTGTCCGCCATGGAAGTGTATATGTTAGAATCCACCCATGCAGGCTGGTGAAAGTTGGCAATGAATTCAAGACAGTGGATTCTGGTGAAAAGGAACAGAACTTGAACAAAGTCGTTGACTCAGACACTCCTCCTTCAGGGGACCTTGACGATGAGGATGAAACTTCTAACCCAACTGACATTCGTGATGCTGCTGAAGCGGAAAGTGAAGCTGATGATGCCCCAGTAATTGCCAACAACAATCCAGCAGCTCCTCTTGAACAGGTGACCGCCCCAGTCAGGCCTTCTGGAATTAAAAATGTCAAGAGACTTCCACAAGTTGATCAGACAGTTATGTATCTCTCTGCAGGAAGTGACTCTTGGAAGGAAACTCGAATTATCAGTAAAGGTGGAAAATCCACAGGAAAAACGGGGCCTACATGAATGTCCAAGACAAGGGTGAAGGACAACCTAAGGGACTCAATTTTGAAACTGATGTAGCAGAATGGAGACCAATGGAGGACTTGACTCCATCAACAGACAGTCCACCAGCGGAAATGAATGTTGTGGTCGTTCCACATAACCGACATGAAGAAAGTGAAATAAGAGCCGCTTAAAAGCCTTAGAGCTTGAGAATTGGAAAGTTTTCAATGTCTATGCAGAGGTTGAGGATTGTGGTCAAGTTATGTCAACTCGTTGGGTGATCACTCAGAAAACAGATCAAGGAAAAACAGTGGTTAAGCGCAAGAAGAAGTTCAAGCTGACTCCCCTACACCTGGGAAAGAGAGCATACGAATTTTCCTAGCAGTGACATCGACCGTATCTTGGAAGTGCAAGACCATCAACATCAAGGCAGCATTTCTCCAAGGAAGACAGATTGACCGTGATGTTTTCCTGAAACCACCTAAGGAAGTTGCCCTAGATGGGAGAGCCTGGAAATTAAGGAAGTGTGTTTACGGTCTGAATGATGCATCTCGTAACTGGTATTTTAGTGTCCGTAATGAGCTTCTGAAACATGGCTATTCTCAGTCAAGTGTCGATTTGGCATTGTTCCATTGGCACCAAGGATCCAAGCTTGCTGGACTAGCTGTTCATCATGCACGTGGATGATTTCCTTTGGGCTGGAACAGCTGCTTTTGAGAGTGCGGTTATTGAGAAGATAAGGTCAGCATTCCAAACTGGTAAACAAGCTGAAGGAGAGTTCAAGTATATTGGAGTGGAAATCCAGCATACCAGCGACACTATTGTACTACACCAGCAATCCTACATCGATAGTTTGGTCAACATTCCTATCCATCCATCTCGTGCCGCTGGAAAACATGATATGCTAAATCAGGAGGAGACCACTCTACTTCGTGAGGTGATTGGACAGGCCAACTGGGTGACAAATCAAACCAGGCCTGATATCAGCTTTGATGTTTTGGAACTGAGTATGACCACAAAGCACCCTGGGGTGGAGAATATTCTTCAAGCCAACAAGCTGATTAAGAAAGTAAAAGCTGATTCTTATCAACTCATGTTTCCCAAGCTTGGTGAGGTGACGAAAATGAGGCTAGTCTTGTTCAGCGATGCTTCATATGCTAATCTGTCTGATGGTGTGTCCAGTGCTGGTGGACATAGTTTTCCTGGTGGGTGAAAATGGAAAATGTTCTCCAATCTCTTGGAGCGCCAAGAAAATCCGGAGAGTTGTGGAGAGTATCATAGCTGCTGAAGCCTTGTCTTTGGTGGATGGTCTGGATACCGCCTACTATGTTAGATGCATTCTTACAGAAATTCTGGTTATGAAGCCCAATACCAACCCCATCCCCATTGATTGCTACATTGACAACAGATCTCTATACGAGAATCTTCATTCCACCAAAGCAGTCAGTGAGAAACGGCTAAGAATAGACATTGCAGGAGTCAAAGAGATGATGCAGAGAGGAGAAGTTTCTGGTGTGAAATGGGTGGAAAGCAGTCATCAGCTTTCTGACTGCTTCACGAAGAAGGGAGCATCCTGTAAGAAACTTGTTGAGATGCTGAACACTGGATGTCTTACCATATAGACATTGCCGAAACTTATCCACATGTAGCCTAGTGGTATCCGTCACCTGTTGAGGATGATCCCCTCTGTGACAGAAGTTACTTCCCAAAGACTGTGTAGTGAGATTATAGACAATGAGGCAGAATAATCCTCTCTATAATCTCGGGGCTCTGAGTAGTCTACCTCATCCCCTAGCTTTATTACTAATATCTTTCTTATGACACTTTTTGTCATTATTATATTCATTAAATTTCTTCATGAATGATTCTATTGATGTCATTTGATCTATTACTACTCTGGATCAGACAGTTCTTCAGTGACTCAGTCCATCTTGTGATTCACTCAGTGACTCTAGCCATTTACATCTGGAATTAGAAGGAAAACAGAAAAGGGGAATGTGTTAACATGTTCTTTCTATATGTCATACTATCAGATCACTAATGCATTATCATTTCTGATTCGCTTTCAGATGTGTAATGCTCGGTGGGGTTTAATAGTAATGTGAATAAATAGACATTCATCAGATCACATATTAACGAGTTTTCAGATACGATGTTCAACTAGAGCCTTAGGCACCGAAACGGGGCAATTTAAATGTTGAAATAGGCCGTTGGAATAATTCCACTAACTCATGTTCCATCCCATGGCGAAGAGCCACACAATTTTTCCAGTCTCACACAATTCTTTCAACAAAGATCTCTAGTGAATTAGTGTAATTGTACATGTGACACATGTATATATTGAAAAAAATTTTGTGACAGATGGGACAAATTCCTAATTTATTATGAAACCGACTTAATGTCCCTGTCTTTATAGGGGATTAAAGAAAGCATATATCCTTCAGCAGTAAATGACAAAAAAATCAGTATTGGGATACAATGTAAAAACCTTATCATTAGATGGGAAGAGTCCTCTCATGGTATCATCTTATATATACATGTACCTCCTGCTGTCAGTACACCCCCAGTTTGGAAGGTTACAAGTGATAAAGTAAACACTCAATTACTGGATCATGGAGCTAAGAAATGCTCCAGCAGGTACATATAAGTCAATTATATTTAAACAGGATGCCTGTAATTGACCCTATCCAGCCAAGTGAACCAAGCTATTGACCCAGGTCATGTGTGTGTCTGCAGCCACCTGATATAGAGGGTCTGGTGGAGGGGATTTGTGTATAAATCCTCAAGTTACACAATGTACTGTGAATACAATCTTTGCATGGATGGGAGCCCAGAAAATTAGAATTCCTTGCCAACATATAATAAGTATCCCTTAAATTAGCTTGTTATGCGTATATTAAGTATACTGGATAAAGTTTTCATCAGACAGAGATTTATGACATCCTCTCAGGAAAACTCTCTACGGCAACCCCAGAATGGTATCCATATTGTATTCATGCTCTAAAACAGAAAAACTCTGTGAAAATTACATCTGAACATACAGAAGAATATCAGAAAATATTTAACTTCACTAATATAAACCTGGTGGTACAAAATCTAGCCAAAATTATGGTGTTCTATTTGGGCCAAGTTTGCGTCGCGTAGCGACTTTTAGAAACTCGCCACTCGCCACGCGCCGTGGACCTCTCCGGCGCGCGGCGACTGGCGACTTTCTGCTATCTCTTAACCTGCAAAAACTCGCCAGTCGCCACCCGCCGTAAAACACGGCGAGTTTCCCTGGAAAAACTCGCCGCGCGCCACTCGCCGGATGAACCACGGCGCACGGCGACTGGCGACTTTTGACTGTAGTGAAACTCGCCACTCGCCACGCGCCGTGGACATCTCCGGCGCGCGGCGACTGGCGACTTTCTGCTATCTCTTAACCTGCAAAAACTCGCCAGTCGCCACGCGCCGTAAAACACGGCGAGTTTCGCTCTATCTCTTAACCTGGAAAAACTCGCCGCGCGCCACTCGCCGGACAAACCACGGCGCGCGGCGACTGGCGACTTTTGACTTCTGGAATTCTCAGGACTTTTTCTCAAGTGCGCATGCCCGAGGAGCATCAATTATGCAGTTGCAATATCATAAATCACAGTCGCGATCTCATCGAATTTGAGGAAGTAAAAAAAATATGGAAACTGTTGAAAGAAATACGTCTTTTCATCTTTAAAAATAGGGTCTTGATAGTTTGTAGGGTTTGTGATACAGGAAATATCAACCCAACAAAGAGCCGCTCTATGGATTAAAACAGCAATAAAGGATCTCTTATACAAAGATATCGCCCGTTTTTCACATAAAACTTACGAAGAGAGAAATTCAATCATCCAGAGAAAATGTTAGCATTTTTTCTTACTTTTTTAATCAATATGACGATGACGCTCTATTCGCTTTCTTAATATTTCATACAGCATATTAGTTGACGTTGCTTTTATCTTGTAAAACAAAATTCCCGCGTCGAGTGCTTTATTGTATCTTAAATAAAGAACAATTTCAAAGCGATTCATTCTGAATTGAAAACGATATGCTGTTTTATAAATATATATAGGCACTTATATAAAAAAAAAGATTAAAAAAACGATTGAAAATGTTGTCTTGGTGTCAACTTTTTAAAATATACCAGCAGATAATAACGAGAGTATGCAAGTTCTGCACAGAAACGGATAACGAGTATTTTAATAAAGAAATAATTGCACATTTGACAAAATTAGATTGCCCTATATGCGTATTGCATTAAAAAGAAACTTGTTTCAAAAAACAACTATATTAATTATTACAGATAGCTTACATCTTCAAAATTAGCCACATAGCATCAGATGTAGCTGGAGAGTTCATTCATTAGAAATTATGTATATTTATGCACGAGGAAGAGATTTAAAATTAAATTAAATGACAGCATGTTTCGAACAAAATATTCCGATAATTGATGCTCCCCGGGCATGCGCACTTGAGAAAAAGTCCTGAGAATTCCAGAAGTCAAAAGTCGCCAGTCGCCGCGCGCCGTGGTTCATCCGGCGAGTGGCGCGCGGCGAGTTTTTCCAGGTTAAGAGATAGAGCGAAACTCGCCGTGTTTTACGGCGGGTGGCGACTGGCGAGTTTTTGCAGGTTAAGAGATAGCAGAAAGTCGCCAGTCGCCGCGCGCCGGAGAGGTCCACGGCGCGTGGCGAGTGGCGAGTTTCTAAAAGTCGCCACGCGACGCAAACTTGGCCCAAATAGAACACCATACAAAATAGTTGACCAAACTATCTGCAGTAGCTGAATAACTTGAGGACTCCTTTCTTCTGCTCTTCTTCTCAAAGCCTAAAGCAGTTCAATAAACAACCAGTCACCCTGGAAACGGTACTACTTGTTCTCAAGTTTTCTCTCAGTATTAGAACAGGACCATTAGACCCTACGGGTCTACATCGCCCCGTGAAAATAGTAAGATGGTAAACATCTTAATACTGAAGGGATCCGGTCCGTGCAGTAATGTTGAATCTTTGAAAGTGTCTGAATTCTGATCATCTTCCTTGGATCGAAACACACAGTAGACTACATCAGTTGTCGAGTTGTGACGTTGCGTCACAAGAGTGACGTCCCTTCGTGTAGTCGACCCATCGGCAGACGGAACAGTGGGGCAGTTCACTTGCAACAGTACGGACTACAGTAAACTGATATAAAATTTGAAGAAATACATTTTAATTCGGAATCATTTGAACTCCTTGATATAGAAGGAGAAGGTATGGATATTCTCTGTACTCAATATATAGAATATTCCCCACCGCTTGATCCGCCGAGTCTTCTAATGCAACGTCACAACTCGGGAATATCGTATTAATTTGAAGCATAACTTGGATTATAGAATCGGACCAAAAAAGGTATCTTGCACAACTAGGTCCCATGTGGGACCTGTGTACCAAATTTCAGAAAGATCCATGAAGTAGTTCCTGGGAATTAACGATAACAATGTTTTAAGTGTGAATTCAAGATGGCCGCCTGGTGGCCATATTGGACTTTCGACTAAACCCCAAGGGGAACCTGTGTACCAAATTTGAGAAAGATCCATGCAGCACTTCCTGAGAAATCATGATAAAGTTTCACGGCGAAATCCAAGA